>JAFBJR010000234.1:1179624-1230232 GCA_016785285.1 Brachirus orientalis
GTTTTAAACAAACATAGAGCTCCCAGTGCAAACCTCCTCTAGAGAAAAACAATGCTGTGAGGCATGTAAAGAAGCCATATTGTATGCAGTGATTTCATCTATAAAGTGTGTCGTGAGAAAATCTGTGCAATCATTTGCAACTGTAACACCTCACACTCACTCATTTTTGATTTGGTATACCAATCATTCCCAACAGATGTTTTGGCAAATTCATTAAAAGATCATTTTTACATGCATTATTTAAAAAATATAAATATAAATCTTAAAGGTTGAAAAATCTTGAACAAGTTTGTGGACCCAGAAAAACTGTCCTGCGACACATCTGCAGGTCCCAACCCAGTCTTTGGGAATCATGAGGAGAGTTTTTCACTGCCCAGATTTTCATTTGGGATTTCATTAAAATCACAAATAATAAAACAAATGTCGGCTTTTAGATGAAGTTCATGTACTAATGAAGGTAAATGAACTTCAAGTATAAGTTACTTGAGTTAGTTATATTTCTAGTACGAGGCAAATTCATAAGTTTTTAGCTAAATTATATTGACTGATAGATAGATAGATAGATAGATAGATAGATAGATAGATAGATAGATAGATAGATAGATAGATAGATAGATAGATAGAAAAAGATATTGTGTGCATTCATTGCCAGTTAAAAATCAGTCAGAGCCTGATAAATAAAAGACTGGTAAGGATAGAGTGAGTCTGTATCACACTGACTCTAATAAAATATGTTAAAAGTCACATCAGTATCAGTGCCTCCGATAGCAGTCAATGATAATACCAATATAGCTAATAAAGTGGAGTTAAATCAAATATAATTTACAAAAAAAAAAATAAAAAAAATAAAAAAATACATATCTTGGAAGTTGCAGAATTGTTGCATATCAATTTTTTGAGATACACATCACACATCAGTGTGATTAAATGAGGTATTAACATTGTCAAGTAATTGTGCTGCTAAACACGTTGCCCTTTCTAGGAACCATTCTGGGACTCATTCACTGATAACAGAGCTCTTAACAAAAGGCTTGCCTAAAAAAGATGTACACCTGCTTAAGTCTATGATATCTTAAAGATCTGTTGGCTACTTTATCTCACCACCACAGCCTTTTCTCTCTGAAAACTGAACTAACTAAAATGCATTTGAATATTCTTGAGATGCCATAGTCTTGAGTCATAGTTAATAGGTTTAAATCAGTTTTCTTCTCTGTCCATGCTTGCAGCCATTTTGGAAGTGATAGCTAGAGTCTGAGTCGCAGGCTGCTTCTCACAAGCAGCTGAGCACTCTGTGGTGTGCTTGGTGAGATCACTGTCGATACTGGATCAATATCATACAACTACACTTCAAAAAACATGAACTATCCCTTTGAGACCAGCAATTTTTTACGGTGAGTTTTGGGGGCTGCTATATATTAATTTACCTCTTCAGGTGTGAGGATTCCGATCATCTGAATCATGTCATTTATTTACTGTACTTTCCGGCTTTTTGTCCAAAAACAAAAATCTTTCACTATAACTTTTTACTTTCTGATACCGATACTGATACTCATGTCACAAACTTGTGTATCCACCAATACCAATATCAGTCTGATACAATCATTTGACACCTTTAAACATATTTGCTGATTTGCCTACAGCCATTTTAGGCAGATTTTAGGCATTTTAGGCAGATTTTATGTGACATACAGTATGTAACAAATATTCAGCTGACATCACACTACAACCTCTGGCAGGAAATGACGCCATTCAACTCGATAGACATACAGGATATACTAGACAACACGTACTACGTCGGACAAATTGTCTCTTCTACGGCTGTTTTTATCATAAAAGTGAAGACTGATTTTGAGCATTTACCAGATCCAGAGAGACGGCGGAGGTGAATCACTGCTATGAAATGCTGCTCACAGTGAGCAGAAGAAGACGGGCCAATGGGAACAAGCACAAGCAATGGATTTTGTGGTTAGCTCTTGGTAAATCACGGACTCAGAACGTTATGCACTTCTAGTAAAAACAACACCATTTTTAGTCGGTAGACTCCAGAGTTTGTCACAAAGGCAGATTGTGTCTATTTTTTCCCCTCCAGTGTCATAACCCTTGGATTTATCCAGGTGATCTGTGTCTGAACAGTCGTCTTTGGAATTTCTTTCTTTTCATTTCTTTTTTCCCTTGGGTTTTTAGTTCTCCGTGTCTGTTATTATATATTTTGAAGTTTTTCCTTGTGTGCACATTATTGAGGTTTGCTTCCTGTCTTGTCTTTGATTGTCTGCCCCACCTGTGTTTTATTAGTATCACTTGTGTCTGGTTGTCCCTGCCCCCTTGAGTATATAGTCTTTGTGTTCCCCAGTGTATGTGTCGGTTCATTTGTTTATTACGTGTCAGGTTTCAGTCCTGTCTCTTCCTTTGGTTGTTCATGTGTTCCGGTTCTGTTCCATGTTGAGAACAACTTTTATTAGTTTCTGTTTTAATTATTAGCTTTTTGTTATTGTTCATTTTTTGCAAATATGTTTGGAACCTTGGGCCACACGGTTGGTGTGCTGGTTAGCACTCTTTCCTTTTGCAGCAAGAAGTCCCTGGTTTCATGACCCGGTCGGAACAAGGGCCCTTATGCATGGAGTTTGCATGTTCTCCCTGGGTGTGCGTGGGTTTTCATCAGGTTCTCCAGTTTCCTCCCAGAGTCCAAAAACATACAGATTTTAGGATCAGGCCAAGTGGACACTATAAATTGGTCCCTGCAAAGTACTGGCGACCCGTCCAGGGTGTACCCCACCTCTTGTCCTGTCAGCTGGTGTTAGGCACCAGCAACCCTCATGTGGAGGATAAAAGCGGTAGAAAATAAGAGAGTGAGTGTCTGGGTCCTCCATCTTTCACACCCTTGACATCTAGACTCTTGTAAACTTTCAGTGACTCTCTGGAGTAAGATGAAGGGAAGTTGAAGATGTCAGGATACTGCAGGTCTGAAATAATGTCCTCTCCACCTGTTTCCATACTGGCAGAACATTATAAATAATCAGACATATTCATTCTGTCAAATTTTACAATATATGGGTCTGTGGATTTAAAGTGTGCCGAAAGGTTGAATCCAGCACAGTTCTCATTCAATTTTGCTGCATCTTAGGGCGTCAACATGGCGGTCCATAGAAACCTGAGTCATGTGATGTCAGGAGCTCTACAGAGGCCCTGCACTCAGCTATAAACCAGCACAAGTCTGAATGCAGTTAAAACATAAAACCATGTACATAGGTCATGATATATCCCCTAACCATATTATTCTTCTGACTTTATATCAGTTTTCTTATTTCACCATATATGATATGCCTTTGCTTGAATTGTTGAGGTAACAGTTGTAACTGAAGGAGGGATTGTGAGGGAAAGCAGAACTCTCAGGTTCCTCACTCCTGGAGGAAAATACAAACCAGTTGAGCAGGTCTGAGCTAGAGGAGAGACCTATGGATCAAAACAAACACACACGAGAACAGTATCAGACAAAATCTAAATTAAATGGTTAGATATATGTGTGTGTGTGTGTGTGTGTGTGTGTGTGTGTGTGTGTGTGTGTGTGTGTGTCTGCAGTCATTCTATGATTCTTTTGCTTCCCGTGCATCATTGATTGACATTTTAAATGTTTTTGAATCTGTCATGAATACGAACATAAATTATTTCAGTGACAAACATCTGTGCCGTCGTGACCCTGCCCTTTTTCTTAAAAAAAAGACGGCAAATGTTTATTACTCCTTATGTCTGTCTATGAAGCTGTTTGTCTGTCTTTCTCTCGTTTCCTCTCCTCCCTCCCTCCCTCCCTCCCTCCCTCCCTGCCCCAGGCACTGTGTCTAGTTTCAAAGAGCAATTGAAGGTGACAGGGACAGAGAGAGGGAGAGAGGGAGGGCGGGACAGAGGGAGGACACATCACAGTATCGCCTGAGGCTACACAACAGTAGCAGAAGAGCGAGAGATGGAGGGACAAAGAGAAGAGAGGACAGACTCACGGAAGTACTAATACAGGGAATTCCATAAGCAGGTAAAGGAAAAACAAAGTTACATACATACAACAGTAGAAAATAAATAAATAAATAAATAAAACAGTGTGTGTGTTTGCTGGTGTTTGTCATGTATATTTGCTTTCAGGACAGTTGATTCTCTCTCTCTGTGTGTGTGTGTGTGTGTGTGTGTGTGTGTGTGTGTGTGTGTGTGAGAGAGAGAGAAAGTCTCTTCCACTCTCTCAGTCATTATGTATGAACATATTACAGGATGCAGTCAGTAAGAGCAATTATAATGCACTCCCGTTTGTTTTTATTTGAACGACTTGATGAATATTTGTCATGGCATTGTAGCCATGGCGACTGCCTCCGCCGCTGCTGACCCCCCCCCCCCAATCCACACACACCCCCCCCCCCCCCCCCCCAATCCACACACACACACATACACTTTTCTTCCCTCCTGGCCCAATCCACCTCCCCTTCACCATCCCCCCTTCAGCGCCAAAAAAGCAAGGGATGGAGGGAGAGAGAGAGAGAGAGAGAGAAAGAGAGGTGACAGGAATGAACTAACAAGATGCACTAAAAAACTGCATGTCCTGGAGCTACATGAATCTTTGCAGTGAAGCACACGCTGTCTCGCACACACGCACACACAGTCTGGTTTCCATGACTTCAGAGGACATCACATTGACTTAGATTCGTTTCCTGGACACTTATTCTAACCTTAACCATAATTACTAGTGCCCTAACCCTAACCTTAACCTAACCCTAACCTCAGATTAACTTTAAAACATGTCTTCACCTTAAAATTGAGTCATTCACATTATGGGGACTTGATTTTTGTCTCCATAAGGAAGACAAGTCCCCATAATGTGACTGTGGAAACAGATTTAGGTCCCCACTACATAAGGAATCCCACTCACACACTAATGTACAGTTATCTTTATGAGGACACTCATGGACATAATGCATTCCCTAGCCCCTTACCCTAACCTTAATCCTTAATCCAATTCGGACCAAAACCTAATTCAAACTCTGAAACCAGTTCTTAACCCATAAAAAGGTTTCAGAGACACTGAGGACCAGCCAAAATAAGATTTGCGCAGCTATTCTTGTTAGAACACTGCACTGAATGCATTGTATCATAAATGCCTAATCCTAACCTTAACTCAGCCACTATTCAATGAGGACTACTGGTCAAGACACGGTCAGTGTTTATTCATGTAGCTTAAGACCCATTACACTAACTGGAACATAATAAGATACAGACATGATTTCTGAATAGGTAAAAACAAAAGGGTAACCAGCTAGAATGAAAATGTGTGTGTGTGTTCTTGTACTTGCTGCAGAGTGAGGAACAAAAATCGTATAAACCCTACAAAGTGAGGACATTTTGACAAAGTGAGGACATTTTGGCTGGTCCTCACTTTTTTCACCCCTTAAAAGGGCTTTAAGGGGTGAAAAGACCTGGTTTTAGGGTTCGGGTTAACCCTAGGGTGTGTTATGGTGTGTGTTTGTGTGAGAGAGAGGTCAACGCGATGCAGCTTAGTTTTAAATTAACAACCAATTTTGTTCCTCTGGCTTGTCTCAATTCTTTTCTTCCTTTCTTTCCTCTCACGTCTCTCCAGTAAAATATGATACTCTAATCTGAGAAACATATATTTAGATTAGATAAGAACTTTATTTATTTGTCATTATGCCAACACGTCCTAAATGAGACTGTACATTACCCTTAGTGAAAAGATAAATAAACACAATATTAATAGTAAAAAGTGATGCAATGAGAATAAACCCTGCAAAAACTTTAACCCAAAAATTCCAGGTTTCAGCTTCTTTATGCTACAGTTTCATTACATGTCAGAGCGAACCACTGTGAATTGCACACATTTATTCAGTTTTTTTGTTATCATCACATTATCCATTTAGAGTTTTACACAAAACACATCATGAGTCTATGTAAACTAAATAATTATAAAGCATCAGTGTACATTAAAGTACTCACATTCCACTTTAACCATCTAAAATATTCAAATGTGGTATCTATCACATATAATAATACAAGAATACCTCATATCTGTATCATATGTGCATACTGGGCATACATTTAATAGCTGAAGTATGTTTAAGTGTATATTTTAGACCTCAACAAAAGCCTGAAATACGAACAGAATTTAGAATGTATGCTGTATTTCCTTCTCTCAGCAATACAGTCTCTGTTAATAATCAACAATATTTATCCTTAAAGATTTAAATGTAATGACTCTACTCTCTGTTACTTGGTCCTGATGAGTAAGAATCGTGGGTACCCATGTGCACCGCGCCTCATATTACGCATAATAATATATACTTTTTTGTTTGATACAGTTTTCCAATTGCTGGCCTTGTACTTTTATTGAATATTCCTTGACTTCTTCCACCACTGCTACTTTTTACCCCTTTTTACCTTTGAACTTGTCAAGTCCTTTCCTTTTCTCAGAGGCAGAGGAAAGTAACACAGGAAGGAAGGGGGTTGGGGGAGGGCTCTAGTTCGAGAGGCGAGCACAACAGTGGGGGCAGCGCAGAAAGAATAGCAGAGTATGAAAGAGAGAGGGAGCGACAGAGAGAAAGGGAGCGCAAAGTGTCGTCAACCGGAAATAAAACAAGCTGGCACCCTCTCCATCCCCGAGCCCCTTCACCCACCCCAAAGTCACACACTTCCTCCTCACTCTCTCTGTCTCACACACACACAATCTTCCCTCGCTCTCCTTCTCTTCTTCTCTTTCTTCTGCTGCAAAGAGATATATTTAAACCCTGCATCTCCTCTGCTCTGGCTCTTTGATTGGACCTCATACCTGCGTCATTACTCACACCTCACCTCAAACCTTGTGTATTCACCGCCATGTGTTATTTTGTGTATTGCTCCTTTAACCTGCTTTGGGGCCAAACCATGCTTTTGTCTATTGTCCCACAGCTACAGACTCAGTGTGTGTGTGTGTGTTACAGCAGGAGAACAATACTGTAGTCACACAACAATACTCAGGTAGTGTGGGAAAAGACACAGTTACATTGTTCTGGCTCCTGTGTTAAAAAAAAACACCGCGTCTTTATACGAGCACCATCACAAATACATCATGTGACTGATAAAAGGAGCAGAAGTGAATCCAATCATCAATTCTCTCATCTAGAAAATCAATCATCAGTATTGTCCATTTTTTCAAACAAAACACTTGATGTTTTTAAGTTTTATAATCAAAACATCTTTGTCAAATTTGTTGCCGCATTACCGCTCAAATGTAGTTATGTTATTACTGTAAGTATATTAGATTGTTAAACGTGGTTTATTATTAATATTGATCATCTTTCTTTTTAAATTAGCACCTGAAAGTAATCTAAATGTCTATATAACTTTTTCTGACCTCTAACCAACACATTATTGAATGAAACATGTATTAATAATTAATGATAGAAACCTTATTTTCTTTCTGTGAAATAAGTTGTATATACTTTTCTCCATAATGATTTGTATGATGCCGAGATTCATAAACAGTGTTTTTAGCTTCATAAACAGTTTTTCCTCCCAGTGCCACACACACACTGGATACAATCCATTGAAATAAAATAAAATAAAATAAAATAAAATAAAATAAAATAAAATAAAATAAAATAAAATAAAATAAAATAAAATAAAATAAAATGTGTTGTTTTGATACTGTTGGTGTGTTGTGTGTGACTGTAAGTGTGTTTTTAAGAACCTGGTGAGAGCATTTGCACTTTTACTTTTGACAATACTCTATCCATTACTAAAGTGGAGTTAAAAAAGACCACAAATATTGTTTAATTATGAAAAATGATCTCTACTGAGGAATGACTTGCTTTGCTTCACTGTGATGTATACACAAATCGCTTTTTATCGCCATGAATACACATAAGATGAAGGTTAAGATATTTATTTATTTTATTTAGTCCCTTATTGGTTCAATATTAGTGAAATGTGCTAATATGGATGGCAAAAATACAGGCCAGTAGACATCTAATGTAAAAATAAAGGGATGAAATTAAAAATAATTGAACTCTGTTTCTTTGCTAAAAAACATCTGTTTCTGAGTGCAGTTGCAGAGCACGATATATATATATTTTTTAAATTACTAGACATATCAAAGCTTATCAAAGTTTTTATACTAAAATAAAAGTATATAAATGAGGATCCATGAAAATGAGTCTTCACTGGTGTGAACATCCTGTGATATTCATCCATCTTAACTTCTGACAATGAAAATTCCCGCAGACACATCCGACTGATAATGGCGTTCAATATTGATGTGCAATTCATGGCTAAAATTGAATTCTATCATCTATTTATCATCCATTATCTGCCTTTGATGCTCCTCTCTCTCTCTCTCTCTTGGCCTCCTCCTCCTCCTCCTCCTCTTGCTGGCATTAAGTTCAAACTTGACACTGATGTTGACTCACTTTGTCACCCCTCGGTGGCTCTCTCTCTCTCACTTTTCCTCTCTCCCTCTCTCCCTCCATCGCTTGGAGGACAAGAGTGCCCGCAGACGCATTTCTCTCCAGAGCGGCCCCCAACACCACCTCCCTCCCTCCTCCTCACTCTTTCACTCTCTCTCTCTCTCTCTCTCTCCCACCCTGTCCAACTCTCTCCATCTCTCTTTCCTTCTCTCACACACACACACACAGTATTGTCAACAAAAGCAGGAGAACAAGGGACGTGAGGAGAGCAGGGGAATAAAGGTTCCACACAGGGTAACACACACAGCTGGAGCCGCGGCGTCATTTCACCTGGACACTTGGTAAGTTTTAGAAAAACGGAGGGAGAAAATGAAACTGTCTGTTTTAGAGTTTGTATGTGTTCCCGTCGCTGAATTCAGTGCAGGTGTATTAGATGATGAGCTGTTGTCTTTCACGGACTGTGGGGGTTTGACCTCTGACATTTTGTTGTTGAGGTTTTGACACACCTCCATGTTCAGCCGTGAGTCCTGTAGAAGAGCTTGTTCCAAAAAAAAAAAAAAATAAGAGGGGATTGTGAGATCAGAGTAGAAGAAAAGTGACGATGCTTTCCGTCTCACAATGAAAGTAAAACATCAGCATGCTGGGAATTTTCATTACACCAGTGCATGTGTACATATACTGTATGTGCGCAGGTATGTAGTATGTGATGCCATTTTTTTTAAATACATTAACAGAACATGATACCCTGCAAATGAGTCGGATCTGAACTTGGAGTAGAAGCTTTAAGACAATTTCCAAAAGACAGGGTTTGGACCCACAGGTTCATGGGAGATTTATTTTCGGTCCCGTGACAATTTTGCCGAATTTTCACCAACCTTTTAGTTATGTGTATTTGTTCTAAATGGGATTAGGCACCAGCACTGCCCGTGACCCTCATGTGGAGGGTAAAGCGGTAGAAGGTGAGTGAGTGAGTGAGTGAGTGAGTGAGTGAGTGAGTGAGTGAGTGAGTGAGTGAGTAAACCTAGACATGGCACATAATGATCCACACACCCGCTCATGATGCACAACTCCCAATTAATCCAGGCTTGGGACTGGCACTAGGACTACACTGGATGTGCCCCCCCCCCAATTTAGAAAGTCCAATTAACCATGAGCAATGGAGATTGAGTATCTTGCTCAGGGGTACACCAGCCCTTAACCTGGCAGGGACCTAAACTAGAAACCCTCCAACTACAAGCCTTTCCGCTTGTCCACAGGCTGCTCTTTGAACGGAATGGTTCTCCAAATCAAAATTATATTAGGTGTTACAGCTATGGCTGTAAATTAGTCCGTACATTATTCACAAAGCTGCTCTTGTCGCATTTTTTATTTTTTTTTTGTGATTTTGTGATTTTGTGATTTTTTTGTGATTTTAGGTCACAATAGATTGTCTTCTTTGAAAGTGTCCGGGAATAATTTGCAAGAGCAATTTAAACTCACAGCTAATCACTTTGAAAGGAAAAAGAGAAGAACACTCTAGGTTTCAGTGTTTGAAAATGTTCTCAGAACTTTCTTTTTGCAATCATTTTCAATATTACTGCCTGTATGACTACGCATTCTGTATCTATGTATGTGTGTGTATGTATATCCTGTATATATATAATGTCTTTTCATGTACATGTGCAGCAGACAGCAGTGATAATAATCAGAGTGGCTTCTAATGTACCTCTGCTCCCCATGGTATACTAGCATACCAGTGTAGAACACACACGTGTTACCACAGTGCACACGTAACTAACTCCAGTTCTGTCTGTCATCATGAGGCTAATTGACCACAATGTCCACCATGTGTGAACTCATGCAATATGAGAGCACCCCCCCTTCTCGATCTTCTTCCCCTCATCGCTCTCTCCTCTGACAGAAAGAAGCGAGCCAGAGGTGAAAGTGCACAGATCAGGACTCATCTCTCATCCCTCATCTCTCTTCATGGTGTTTGGGACAATCGTAGCATGTATGAGAAGTTAACCATGCTGAA
This sequence comes from Brachirus orientalis, assembly GCA_016785285.1. Lineage (NCBI taxonomy): Eukaryota > Metazoa > Chordata > Actinopteri > Pleuronectiformes > Soleidae > Brachirus > Brachirus orientalis. The sequence goes on from JAFBJR010000234.1 coordinate 1,190,065, forward strand.
CCTGCAGAGCGGCTCAAACTGGAGCGGGCCTAACAACTGGTACCATGACCCCACTGGAGTTCAGACACAGCACAGCACAGGTGAGTTTTTTGTTGTTTTCATTTTCATGAGTGCACCTGGGTGGGCCTACAACTAGAGTTTTTTTTTTTTGTTTCTTTGCTTGCTTTTGGACAATATACCATACAAAATGACAATAATCTGCATTATACATGTTTCGTACATAATTTTATACATGTTTTTTGACAAAACAGCCACTGTAGGTACCGTATGCATTATTGATCAGTAATTCCAAAATAACCTTGATGTAAAATAAAGTTATCTGAAAACACACAACACTTCAGAAACCACATTAACAGTTGGTTTGTCCACACGAACACAGTCCATCAGGACACAGTGAAGTTTTTATTTTTAATTTGTTTTTTACAAATCAGAGCTATTGAATTAATTTCTTTGCAATGCCACAATATTAACACTGGTCAATATTTGATTTCTTTTTATTTCTAATAGTTAAAAACTTTTCTTTTCATATTACAGCAGTGTGGGTATAGACACACTTTAATTCACTCAGTGTCTCGTTAGTTTCTCTCCCTCTCTGTCACTTGCACGCACATAAACAGACACACGCACTCAACAACAGACCACGGACACATATTTACGGTCAGACTTGTTAAAAACGTGGTCTTGTTCCCAAAATCTATGGTGTGAACAGTCATGCGTAACTTAAAGGATGGACATTAACATCAGGAACGATCAGGAGCGTTGAACAATTAAAGTAATTCAACACATGCCATTATCAGCAGAGACGTACAGATATGGAAAGATTAGATTGGTTCATCTGAGACAAATCAATCTGCCTTTGCTAATGTGATCAGGGGAGCTCAAGACATAGTGCTGTGATTCCAATTTCAGTGATACGTGGATGAAACACAACTATCTATATTTAGATATTGTCACTGCATTATGAAACAGGAAGCTTTACTATTTGTCCAGCGATCCTGCCTACTGCTGCTTTAAATGTCCCCCGGTTAAAACCCCAATGAGGAAAAATTAACAGTCTCACCAATGACTTGTAAGCTCAAAGCAGCAACCTGCCAATCAGTGGCCCACCGTCAAAGGAAAGGAACTTGGCACTCACTTTGCTCGCACATCTCTTTTGTCACCTTCCCCTCTTGACAGTGTCTGACAGCTGTCTGCTGGACACAGAGGGCAGCATGGGGGGAGAGACGGGGGGAGGAGGAGTGGGCAGAGGGGGAGGAGTCCCCGTGGAGCGGGACGAGGGCGAGGAGTCCCAGCTGAGGCTGCAGCTCAAGAGGAAGCTGCAGAGGAACAGGACCAGCTTCACACAGGAACAGATCGAGGCTCTGGAGAAAGGTGAGGCCGTGTGAGCGGCACACACTGTCCTCCATCGCTGACATCCAGAGTGTGTATCATGTTGCATGAACATGCTTACTTTAGTTTTAATCACCTTAATTCATGGAGGTGTTGCCAAATATTCCTTTTGCTTTTTTAGTGTAATAATAATAATAATAATACTAATGATAAGTCTCAAAACAAAATCACAAATATGAAGTTGATTCAAACTTAAGTTAGCAAGTTACATGATTGCTTATTTTAATCTGAATACATACATTTCTTTGGGTGTTACCAATGTTACTTTCTCAAAATGACTTTCTTTTTTCCTCCAAGTACAGTCCACTGAAAAAAAGAAAATGGTCAGTTCATTCTACTCAACTAAATTTATCAAGTTATATATAGGCATTACCAACCGAAGTAATATTCCGAAAGTCTGTCAACCATTTCCTTTTTTCTGTATAACATTAATAATAACAATAACAATAATAATGATAATAATAACCTCAACCTCAACCTCAAACAAAGTCACAAAGTGCTAATATGAACACAAGTTAAATATATATACAAAACAAAACAGCAAACACAATGAATTCAACTCAAATAAATTGTCATACTGAATTTACCAAATTAACTTAATTCATTCTGGTGCTAGCCATGTTAGTTTTACAAATGTTTTCTGTTTTTATTACTGCACTACACTGAAAAAAGAAAATGATTGATAAAAAAAAAAAATATTACTATAATTGGTAACACCTAAATGAATAATCTATTCAAACTAAAGTTACCAAATTATATGAAGACAAATTGTTTACTTTAATGTGAATGAACATCATTCATTTATATGTTAACGACTGAAGGAATATTTTTTTAAGTTTGTCAGTTTTCAGTGTATTAAAAAGAATAAAAATGAGTGCGACCAACTATAAGAAATCATATAAAACTAAAATAAGGCATGCAGAACAATAACAGTATTATTAGTACTTATTAATACAGTCATATTTCCCCTGAGCATGAGTTCCAACGTGACAGGGGTTTAAACTTTAAAAACCTTTGTCAGAGAATCTCAAGGAGAATTACATACCGACCAATCAGTAACTTATACTGTACGTAATTAAAAGAATCCTTAAATCAGAAGACTAAACCAGTGTGATGTGTTTCAACTTGTTTAAGCCTGGAAGTTGAGGTCTGGACAGACTGGTGCTTAATAGCAGGGAATATAATCAAAGAAAGGAAAGTCTCACAATAGACACCTGTGAGGGAGCACTATTATCCCCTACCCACTGGTGAAAAGGGTGTAGTCAGCTCCCACTTCCAAGAGGCGTGACCAAAGGAACGATACACAACAGTAACAGCTAATATTAACGTTGTCACTGAGGTCTACTGTCTCTGACTCATCTTACTTCAGGCATGTTTCTGACGACACAATGACAAGTATCCAAGTTTACCTAAAAAATGGAGTTGAGCCTTTGTTAAAGACACTTCACTACCCTAATGTACAAATATGCAGTATAGATACACCTTGATGTACCCAATGAAAGGATACAATTCTTATTTTTAAAGGGACCAAAATGAACAATAGTTACATCTTGACTATTTATTGTGCATGAATAAAAAAGCTAATTCATTCCAAAAAAAAAAAAAAAAAAAAAAAAACATAAAATGTGCAGTAATGACATAAATAACCTTTATAAGGAACATTTTCTTTGTTGACATTTTAAAAGGACTATGTGTGTTTGTATCCTTACTTGTATCATTATTGTTCCACATTTGAATATTTTTTCCCTTCAATTTGTTATATAACAAAGACAGGTTTAAATATCATTTTTTTTCATTGTTTTCTTATGAGCAGGCCCCCAAAAGAGAAAACAATCAAAAGAAAAGAGAGATATATATAAATATGTATATGTATATATATACATATACATATATATAGAAAATATGTATATAGTATTTACACTTTAACTGGGGGGTCGACTCAGGTTTATGTTTTGCATGTGCATTGTATCCCTGTTTTTGAGTGTGTGTGTGCTTAATATAAACAGCACAGTATACTTCCACATGCAAACTCTTCACTGTGCTGGTACACGTACAGTACATGTGCTTCGTTCTGCATCCACAGAGATGAGATCAGACGTGGCTGCAGCAGGCCCATGCCCTGCTACACAAGGACACAGTGTCCACACAGTGTCCACTGTGCAGCCAAGTGGAAGTGTATCACTGTGGTCACATTAATGAGGCCCACTGACCTCAGTGCACGGCCACGGCACAATAACAATCATGTGTCGACAGAGACGCCTATTATAACCCAGCCAATTACAGCAATTTGTGAGACATACTTAATTTATTGAACTGTGTAAACAGGGATTCATTATCCATGTGTTAATATCAAGTCATTTGCAACACTGGTTATGTCTTAATATTATACAGAGTGTATTATAATTCATAATTAGTGCTGCCATTTGTCACGCATCAGCTTGAAAGCAAAGCAGAAGGTGATTTATTGTTTGCGTTCCTCTGATGACACGGTATCGGCACCACTAAACAAATGTTAAATATCACGAGAGGAGGCAGCTCAGCCGCTGATTCTCCAGAATGAGTCATCCTGTCAGTTAGGAGAGGCCACATTTCGTTTTGACTTGCCAGCAACAAAAATGCCAGCAGTTTGTCAACCACAAATGGACTGACACCGCAAGAGATGACGAACATACTGGACTCCCTGTCTGTTATTTACCTTACAGGAGAATTAAAATCCATGTTCAACATTAATGATGACAAAATAAAAAAAAAAAACTGTCAGGATTTTTATTCAGTGAAGTTTAAGCTGAAGAGGTTTGGCAGCTTCTCAACTTGAATCCTTTCATTGGAACTTTCCTGCATGTTCCTGAATGATCAATAATTCATTCAAAGTGCAACAGATAAATATTTCAAATATGCTTGTAAGGAAACATCTGAGCTTCCTGGAGTCTGAGTTTGAAAAACACTCAGACCTGCTGTAATTATTCTTATAAGCTATTACTGTAACTGTGCAGATATACAGTAGAGACACAGACAGACAGGCAGACAGACAGATGGATATACAGGCAGGCAAGTAGATAGATAGATAGATAGATAGATAGATAGATAGATAGATAGATAGATAGATAGATAGATAGATAGATAGATAGATAGATAGATAGATAGATTAAGACTCTCACTATGTGACTGACATTAGTTCCTATATTCCCCACAGAGTTTGAAAGGACACATTACCCAGATGTCTTTGCGAGGGAGAGACTGGCAAACAAGATAGACTTGCCAGAGGCCAGGATACAGGTGAGGAGCGTTCCACTCAACCTGTACCAACACGCAGTCATCACCAACACGTCTGCAAATGACTCTGCTCTGTAACTGACAGGTGTGGTTCTCCAATCGAAGAGCCAAGTGGAGGCGGGAGGAGAAGCTGCGCAACCAGAGGAGGTCGGGCGGCGTGACTTCCTGTTCGCAGAGTCAAGCTCCTCTGACCACTTCCTTCAACGCGACCATCTATCATCAGCAGCATGGCAGCAGTTCAGGTGCACAAACACACACACACACACACACACACACTGTCATTCTCTTCACAGCTGCACTAAAACATACTGGTAACAAGTGACTCGCGTTTGATTCTCAGCTGTAATGTTCACTGCAACACTTTAGAATTCATGAATGTATCTAGAGTTTACTATTACAAAGCGCAGAAATACATTCAAGCTGAATATAAGGGGTTCACCAGGACCAAGTGACAGAAAAGTATTATAAATCTTGAAATATTACTGAATAATAACAGACATTATATTGCTGAGAGAAGGAAATTAAATAAGAAACTATTTAAAAGACCAATTGAATAATGTGTCTTGCCTTTTGTTGCAAATGTCAATACATCAGATTTAAACATCCATTCTTCTTTCAGGCTTCTTTTTTTTTTTAAATTTAAAACCTTTGAGCTGTCAAAATGATCCCCCCCCCCATATGCAGATCTATTATGACTTGTACATTATGATACACAGTGCATCTCAAGATTTTTAGCTGGTTAACAGGGCGCTTGAGTACTTAAATGTACAATTATGCTCTATTACTGAATGTATAATGCATAAATTCAGGACAGATTTTGCGTAAAATTCTAAATGGACAATGTGACGATGACAAATAAATTTATAGTGATTCTCTCTGACATGTGGTGTAGCTGTTGCATAAAGAAGCTAAAAAAATGGAAATATTGTTTCATTGTTTTGCTGGGTCTATTCTCATTGCATCACTTCCTTTTAATTATTAATATTGTGTTTATTTACCTTTTCACTAAGGGAGGAGTGCAGTCTTATTTTAGGCTTGTTGATATTATTACCTTTTTGTTGTTTTCTATCTACTCAGAAATGTATCACTGTGTTCCAGTTGTTGCAATGTGGCTTGACCTATATGGACTCTCTCTCTCTCTCTCTCTCTCTCTCTCTCTCCTCAGGCTCCATGTTGAGTCAGGCTGACTCGTCCCTGCCCAGCTACAGCTCTCTGTCAGTTTTCTCATCTGGAGTCCAGGTTAGATTTTTTTTGTATGATCGCGCTCATTCCCCTCTAAAACAAAAAGTGAGACATTTTGGCCTCAAGTCGTGAAACAAAATGCCCTAAACCCCTTAGACATGTGGTTTTGTGGCCTCGAGGGTGAGCAGATGGATGGCAGATCAATTCTACCAAATTGTAAAAACAGTAAATTTCCTAATATGCAATGCAGTAATCTGTCACTCATTCAGTCACTCAGTATTTTAATTGTTATCATTCATACTATACTTGCACTGTTTTCCCCCCCCCATTGTTTGTGAGTATCTTGGGACAAATTTGGTTCCACCTGCTGGAGGTTTGATGTTTTCCACACCCTTCCACTTCAGACTTCAACACATCAGTGTTTGTTTTAAAATTGTTGACCACAGCCCTGACACAATATCAAAGCCATTTTATTTGTCAGAAAAAGTGCCTTGGACATTTTCATACCTCTGTCATTTCTAAGACTTTCAAGACGATATTTTAATATTTTTCCTTCATATTCAGTGTTATTATTAGTGACTTTTGTCCCAGTCAAATTTATAACAATACAGTAATAATACATTTAGAGTACACTGTATTTAATTATGAGAATGATGACTGATAAATACTGATAAAACTCAAAGCTGCAAAAATAAATGATTAAGTAAATACCATCAATTGTTCACAGTTTATATTACATTTGAAAAATGTAATCAATTTTTAATTATTAATAAATTAAATGGTTGTATTGTCATGGAATCTAGGGAAGTTTAGTTATTAAACTGAGTAAACACATGTGACATAGCAAAGGACAGTGCTCATCTTTTAAAATACTTACTGTGTTTTGTACTAGTTTGTATATTTTGTAATGTTTTATTTTCTGTCGTAGTAACATTTTCTGTCGTATGTTACTGACCTGAAAATAAAAAAAATTGGATTGCATGGTTAATATGCAAAGGTATTAAATTAAATATATTATAATAACAAAAGTAAATTCATATATCCATTCATTAAACAGTATTGCAACATTAATTATTTTTGTATACAGAATTATTTACAATTTAAAATGATCAGAAGGAGGCACAGATAAAGCAACGACATACAGTAATATAGAAATCAGCATTTTTTGCACATACTGCATAACAGAAGGAACAAATGAATTTAGAAGGCTGCAGCTATTTTCATAATAAATTGATTGTTTTCTTGATCAACCAATTAACTGTCTTTTCCGAAAATGTCAGCAAATGTTCAAAATGTTGACGGGGTTATCCACACCTGGTAAAATGATGGTGTTCTTAAATGTAAAAGTAACAAAAACAACAAAAGTAACTCCCAGAAAATATTCACTAGTTTAATTATTAAACTCAAACTGATAATAAATAAACTAAAACTATAAACTAAAATAATAAACAGATTGTTGATAACTGGCATACTGTAGCTGTTTCTTGACCCCAAGCCACCAGGGGGCCCCAAAGCTTCATGTTCAGCCTCTGAGGAGAATTAAAATCTTTATCTGTCACTGTCTCATGTGTTTATAAATATAATAAGCTACAATGATGATCTGTGGCTGGTGTTTCTGTGGCATAATTAAGTCAAAATCGTTGGACTGTGCTGTCATACAGTGAGTGTTTTTTACTCCAAATAATTGTCTAATTTATTTTCTGCTGATCTTAGGCTTGGCCCACTTTATTTATTGAATTATTGTTTTGGGTTTGTTCAAATCTGTGTTGCCGTGAGAACTTGAGTTGCGTTTTTTCCCTTCAACATTTAAAGAAAAAAAAAGAAAAATTTTAACAAACAAAAAATATTGTTTACTGACATAGAGGGGATTTTTGTTTTCCTTGTATTATCATTTTTTAATCAGTTTAACTAGCTTGAGTGGCTCAACTTAAGATGTCTAATTTGAATATGAGAGGTTGTCATGACTGTAGCCTGTTCTGCTTGTGCAGTGTAATAGATTGTGAGATCTTTGTGGGTCTTCTAAAGGGTTAGGAATCTCTCCATCATAGGTTGGCAAACTAGGGGCCCCCAAACAGCATCTTGCATAGGGCCCCCACAAAGCTAGAAATGGCTCTGGAACTAGGGTTCCAAAGTAAATTATTAATCATCAACTATTTTGATTCCAATTCATTGTCAGAACTCAGAAATTCTGATTTCTGTGGACATTTTACACGGGAACACCCCCTGAACTTTGATTTCCAACTTATAGGAACCTCATGAGCCTGAATTATGGCTGCCACCATAAAGAGACTGCTACTTTTAGCACTAATAGCACTTCTGTCATATTTGTTTTACAGTAAATCAGTCGTAAATCACTGTCATAGAGCGTTGTTCTCACCTGATATTGCAAATATTGGCTTGCCCGAGATGCTTTGTGTTTCCAACTATCTCAACTGGTGATGAATTTAGGGTGACCTGTGTCACTCTGACACTTCAGAGTCAGAAGAGTTTACAGAAATAGCTTAATACAACTTTTAAAAAAAACGTTTTTTTTAGATGATATAGTTATATTTTACTCTCCTGTGTCCACTCTCAGTCTATTTCTCCACAGTCGGCCTCCTCCTACTCCTGCATGTTACCTCCATCCCCCTCTGCCCCACGCAGCTTTGACTCATCGGGGTACTCCTCCTCCGCTCATCTGCAGACTCCGCCCTCGGCCAACTCTAACACGGGTGAGTGTTTCTGGAGGGACATGTGGGCAGAGACACTTCATTTATATCTGTACAATCAGTCAGCGCTCGCTGAGACAACCACAAAACCAACCGACTTACTGACTGTTTTTCATCCGTCACTCACATTCAGGGCTCATATCACCTGGCATCTCAGTGCCGGTCCAGGTCCCAGGAGGAGAGCAGCAGAACATGAGTCAGAACCTGGGTCAGTACTGGGCCAGATTACAGTGAGCAACAGACACTCCCAGCAAAAGAAAAAAAAGAAGACAGAAACAAGGACGTGTAAAGAAATGGTCACTAAAACAATATTTGAGACACATACAGTACATGTATATTGGAGTTTAACAGATAGTTCCGGTTTTTTGAAGTGTGCTTGCATGAGGTGCTGACACATAATTTTTACAGCCTGCTCTGTGCAGAATCCATGGCTGCCATGCAAGGAAAAACTAATTTTAGCCACATAATAAAAAACTCACCCCACAAAGTCTACAATATCTTAAAAATATATATGTAGCGTCATCACTTCAGTGGAGAGCATCTTTTCTGATTAGGAAGTGACATTTTTAACACCTGGCCTCGCACACAAATGTCCATAGAGAAAATCAGCAATTCTACATCACATCACACACGACTTGTTCATCCACTGCTGCCTCTGTTAATAAATTTAAATGTGCCATTTTGTGATGTCTATGTTTGAAATCCTTCATTCGGGATCCCCACAATGACATCGACTTACCAAACAAGGCAGCAGTAGATCAGAAGCTCCTGTTTCCCCATGAGCTAAAAACGCTGATTTTCTCAATGGACTTTGGTTTGAGAGAGTGAGGGGGTTCGTGAATTAAAATTTTCAGGTGGAAAAGGCTGGTTAAATTTGAGATAAAGCAGGAAATATCTTTTAACATATAACTGACAAACAGATGCAGATTACACTACGGGTCAAAAGTTTGGGTGCACTTTCTCAGCCTGAGACAGGTTTGCGTTTTGGATGTCACTCCCATATCCGACTTTCACATTTCGATGTAAATGGAACACAGCATCAATGCCAGTGCCTCATACAACAGCACTTCAAAAAACCTGACCTATCCCTGTAAAGGGAGCACAGGTCTGAGCTAAAGAGGGGTCTCTGTTAGTTGCTGACTCCAAAATCCATAAATGTTTACAAAACTCAGCCAGGAGCAGCTTTGCTTGCATTTGACAGGACTCTGGTCAAACTGGTATATGTTTAATTTAATCAGGTGGCACTTTTTTTTTTAAGTTAGTCGTAGTGGAACTGTAACAAGTGACAAGTATTATTTTAGAATTAGACCTATGACACGTATTTGAGAATTACACTTGAACCCTTTAAATTTGTGTTATGTTTTTATTATGTCCAGCATTTATGACTTTTACAAATCGAAACACAACAAAAATAGAAAATGAATGTGTTAAGGATGTGGGGAAAAGTGAGGACAAGCCAGTGTGTGGAACTTTGAGCTCAACACAGTCTTCTTACACGTTTAAACTAATGCTGCGTTCCATTTGTAGTTGAAACTCAGAATTCCTGAGGCCATGGGTCTCGTATTTTCCAACTCCCAAACTGAGAGCAACCTCACGTACCCTAAGTTAGGATTCCAGAATGGCTGCCACTATACAGACACTGCTGCTTTTACCTAGTCATAGGATTTCCGTCATGTTTGTTTCACAGTACATCAGTTGTACACATAATACTCTTCTACTTTTAACCGTAGACATGTTGCCACACTGTTTGGGTGTGCAAAATCATCATGTAATATCATGTAGTGTGTTGTTATCGGCTGCTATTGCTAACCAAAGCTAACACTGCCTGAGAAACGTTTGCGTTTGTTTTCCGACTTCCGACGTAAATGGAACACAGGACCTTCCTATGGAGAAGGCTGCAGGGTTCGGCGCGCGCACCACATCGGCATAGATAACGCTGAAATTATTATATGAATCGCTCAAATTTGACCAGTGACACGGATGAAACATTCTGCTGCTCCTTCAGTGGAACTGTGAGGCCGAACCACAGTTTCTTACTGTTACTACTGTCAAATTGAGCTTGTTCCTTCATGAAGCATATGCTTCATGAAGCTACTTTGAAGTTTCTAGACTTGTTTATGGCAATCCACTTTGCTAAAACTTTAAAAGAAAAAAAAAAAGTAATATAAAGAATTGTGAATCCTGCCCATGTATCCACCAGCAAATACAATGGGATGGGAACTTCATATTTTTATAAAGACATATGTGTGTGACAATAAGAATTATGTCAGATACTATTAAGGTTAAGGGTAACAGTAACACTTTACAATTAGGGTGCATTACTTAACAGTTACTAAATGGTGTAATAACCATTTAGTAACTGTTATTTAACAGTTTATAAAAACTTAATTATATTATTCTGGTAAATACTTTATTCACAGTTTTACAACGCTACTGGTAATGTCATTTAACTGTTTATGGGAGTAAGCATTACTTAATTAGAATTAAGCATTTATTAACCATTATTACTCTTTATTAATGCTACTTGTGATAAGTAGCTGTGTGGTCACAAGGAACATTAATAGAAGGTACTAATGGTTAAAATGCTTAGTTATAGTTAAGTAATATTTATTCTGTACTCCCATACATTTATGAAATCATATTTAAGGAATGCATGTTTTACACTGTACACCCTTAAAGCAAGTTTAAGTAATGCTTAATTATAGTTAAGTAATGATGAATGATGATTTAATGCTATTATACATAACTAAACTTTATTTTCAACTTTGCAAACATAAAAACCTTTTATAAATGTTAACTAAAAGGTATCAATGTCATTTTTAGCTGTCGGTCAACAGTTGAACATACCCTTGAACAATATAATAATTAATAACTTAATTTACTTGAATAACTGAATAAATGGTCAGGTAATTGTATAAAGTAATTGTTAATTGTAATAAGCAGTTAGTAACAGCATTAAGTAAGTCAATTTATATACCCTTATTGTAAAGTGTTACCACTGAAATCGAACCATTCTCGAGTTTTATTTGCCAACATAAATGAAAAGGATGAACCAAATCATTTTTGATGTCAGAAACTTTCTGATTTCAGGCAACACATAATATCAGGACATAACATCTAATACAAACAGAACAGTTTTCCCTTTTCTATTTCCTTAATATAAAGTTGTTTTATCTGCTGTATCAAACCACAAATCAATTTAATGAGAGACACTGTAATACACATCACTGTTCATACCAGTATTAGCAGGGATTTTGTACCTCACAAATCAGCCAATGACAATCACAGCACACCAAACAAAGACTTGAGAGAATGACAATCAAAGCTGGAGGTGGAAGAGATTCAATGGTAAAAAAAAAAGTTTTTGTTACACTGTTATTACAACAATTACTTCATTAACTGTGCATGACCAAAACAAGCAGCTATAGACAATCAGCTACAGGCAGAAAAATCTAAAGTTTGACCTCGACTCACTTTACCCTGACTGTTAATTTTGTTGATGCATCTCAGTTGGATCTTGTATGAAACATCCTTCAGCTCTTATTTATTTGTCCTTTCACTCGTTCACGAGTCGTCTGTGTTGTTTCCGTTGTTGGTATGTGTTGTTTTAGTAATGTGTAGCTACCAAGAGTCAACCCTTTTGTGAAGGCCTTGGATCCCTTTAATGAAAATAAAGCTGTGTGTAATGATAATAAATGCTCTTTTATTTGTGTTGTTTTATTCATGAGGGTTTGACCAGGATACATGATAGTACCATGATCTTCAATAAATGTGTTTACAGACTTAAAGTTACGTGCTACAGCTTGAAAGTGTTTGCTCAGGGTGAGTGGGCCAAGCTATGGAGGACCAAACCTGCCATAATGACAAATTAATTAGATAGATAGATGGATAGATAAATATGCAAGTTAATTTAAAATTTCTGTATCCCCTTTTTATTTCTTCTTGTATTTTTTTACCCATATGTAAATGAGGTGGCATATTTAGATGATTCAGAAATTAGCAATCAGTTCTGTCAAACCGAAAAACCTGTTGGCAGACAATGAATTCTTACAGTTGTGTAACAATTCGAGAGAATCGTAAAAAAAGGTAAACTAAGGAAGGACCCAAAAAAGGCAGGGATGAGAGAATTCAAAAAAGAAAGGAGATTTATTTACAAAAATACAGAGACCAGTCAATAGTAAAAACTCAAAGCGCTGAGGCTTGCCAGCTGGTTAGGCTGAGCTCAGGGATAAACAGGAGTCTGGAAAGAAAAGGAAACGGGGAATTAGATAATTAGCAAAAGAAACCAAAACTATGCACAAAAACGAGGAGCTATGGGTTAGAACTGGTTCGTGAATGACGAGAGTTACCAAGCCATGACGCGCTGACGAGGAGGAAACAGGAAATCCAGGTTTATAAAGGCAGGTCCTGATGAGGAGATTAGGTGCAGCTGTGTTGATTACCCAACCTTGCCACCTGTGTTGCCAGCCTCCAAAAAAGCACATGTTAAACACATAACACCAGCCTGGAAATACAACAATAAAATACAGGAAATGAACAAAACAACAGGAGACAGATCATGACAAGTTGTGCAATAAAATATTCTCTTAGTAGTACCATCTCTTTCTGTCTTTGCATTTTTCTTTAGTTTGATTTTGTAAAATAATTATTTGAATCAAAATAAAAGTCTGATTTGTTTTTTTTTCATAAAAGTACGCCAACAAATTTGTCCACATCTGTCTGTGGAAGACAAAATTATAACATTTTCAGTCAAACTCCAACCTATTTGAAGTAAACCATCTAATGTGACATTAAAAACATATTCAGGTATTTACAGTGTATATGCATGTACTATTACATGGAACTATTTATGACATTTGGTTACTTACTTGGTTATCAACTGTTCTTTAAACCTCATTATTTGTGTTTGACAGAAATAAAATACTTGTATCTGTGCTTATAACTTGTTAGGTATAGCCAAAAAAAAAAAAACTAAAACCAAGACAGTTCATTTGGTGTGTTTTTCAAGGTCGAGTTAGTCAAGAGTTAAATACATGCAAAAAAAGTGAAACCACATTATGAGAAACCTTAGGACTTTCAGGTAAAAGAGACCCAGGTGACCCACTGACCCTGAAGCAAAACAGCCATTCCACACTAGTCATCTAATTTTGTTTTCAAGGAGTAGAAATGTAATGTACAACCTAGTAAATCGAGACCTTCACCTCTCGGCACAGCTCCTTCCTGACCATGACAGATGGATGCCACACCAATCCGCCTGTCGATCTCCCGCTCCACTCTTCCCTCACCTGAGAACAAGACCCTGAGATACTCAAATACATCCACTTGGGGCAGGATCTCATCCCCAATCCAGAGAGGGAACTCCACCCTTTCATCTCATCCCAGCCACTTCACATCTGTTTACAAACCGCTCCAGTGAGAGCTGAAGATCACGGCCTGATGACACAAAGAGGACCATGTCATCTGCAAAAAGCAGAGACCCAATCCAGAGCCCACCAAACTGGACAGCTTCAATGCTCTGGCTGCATCTAGAAATCCTGTCCATAAAAGTTATGAACAGGATCGTGACAAAGGGCAGCCCTGGCAGAGTCCAACCCCCACTAGGAACGGATCCGACTTACTGCCAGCAATGCGGACCAGACTCTGACACCGGTTGTACAGGGGCCAAATGGCCCTTATCAAAGGGTCCGGTACCCCATATTCCCAGAGCACTCCCCACAGGACTCCCTGAGGAACATGGTCGAACGCCTTCTCCAAGTCCACAAAGCACATGTAGACTGGTTGCGCGAACTCCCATGCACCCTCTAGGACCCTGCCGAGAGTGTGTTCCACGACCAGGACAAAAATCACACTGCTCCTCCTGAATCCAAGATTCAACTATCTGACGAACCCTCCTCTCCATGGCCCCTGAAAAGACCTTACCAGGAAGGCTAAGGAGGGGGACCACCACCCCAGTCTGCCCATCCAGAGGCACTGTCCATGCGATGTTGCAGAAGCGTGACAGCCAAGACAGCCCTACAACATCCAGAGCCTTGAGGAACTCTGGGCGGATCTCATCCACCCCTGGGGCCCTGCCACCGAGGAGCTTTTTCCACCACCTCTGTAACCTCAGCCCCAGATACAGGAGAGCCTATCTCTGAGTTCGCAGACTCTGCTTCCTCACGGGAAGGCGTGTTGGTGGGATTGCGGAGGTCTTTGAAGTCCTCTCGCCACCGATTTACAGTGTTCCGAGTTGAGGTCTGGAGCACCCCATCACCACTATACACAGAATCTGCTTGAAGCCGCCCGAAAATCGTTCTCCATGATCTCACCGAACTCCTCCCACATCTGAGTTTTTTTTAGCAACCAGTGAAGCCTCGTTCTTCTTGGCCTGCCAGATCTGCTGCCTCTGGAGTTCCACAGGCCAGGAAGACATGATAGGTCTCCTGCTTCAGCTTGATGGTATCCCTTACCATTGGAGTCCACCAATGGGTTCGGGGGTTACCGCCACGACAGGCACCTACCACCTTACAGCCACAACTCCGGTCAGCCGCCTCAACAATGGAGGCACGAAACATGGCCCATTCAGACTCACCGTCTCCCGCCTCACTCGGAATGTGCTTGAAGTTCTGCCGAGGTGGGAGTTGAAACTTCACCCAAGTTTCCAAGACATGTGGTCGCAGGTCAGATGATGCAAATACGAAGTTGATCATCAACCTGCAACCAAGGGCATCCTGATGCCAAGTGTGAACGTGGATACCCTTATGCTTGAACATGGTGTTCATTATGGACAATCCTTGACGAGCACAGAAGTCCAGTAACAAAGCACCACTCAGGTTCAGATGGGGGGAGGGTGTTCCTCCCAATCACAGGTCTCACTGACATTGCCACAAACAACAGCACAAACAACAGTCAGGACCCATCCCCTCACCCAAAGGCAGAGGGAGGCTACCCTCTCATTCACAGGGGTGAACCCCAGTGTACAGTCCCCAAGCTCAGGGACAATAAGAATGCCTACGCCAGCTCAGCGCCTCTCACCAGGGGCTACTTCAGAGTGGAAGAGTGTCCAAACACTCTTGAGGAGACTGGTTCCGGAACCCATGCTGTGTGCCGAGGTGAGCCAAGGGAGAGTGTCGTCCATTAGTGTTAATCATCATAGGAGGTCTTGGTGAACCTCTTTCTCCGGTCCCTCACCTAGGACCTGTTTGCCTTGGGTAACCCTACCAGGGGCATAAAGCCCCCGACAACTGAGCTCCTAGGATCATGGGGACACGCAAACCTCTCCACCACATTAAGGTGGCAGTTCCAGGGGGGACACAAATTATTTAGATATATTTATATTGTAACTTATGTAACCCAGGTCCCAGGTAGTTAAGAGAAAAAACTAGAGTGGTTAATACAATGAGACTGGGCCTGGGTTCGTTGTAGATGAATACAACTAGTTTATATGCAACTTTATATATATGTTACTTTAATGTGACCACCACAATTGTAATTTGAATGCAAAAACCTCACAGGTATTTATTTAATAAATAAATGAAATTAATTTCAAACAGAAAATTTTTCTTAATGAAATAAATGGCAATTATTATAAATAAAATTTACAGCTTTTTAAAATTAAATTTGGTAATTCTCTTATGTTCCAAAAACAAAATGTTTGCTGCATACACTGGAAAAGTAAATAGGTACTCTTAAATCCCTTTGTAAAAACAAAAATAAAAACAAAAAAACAAAACTTCTTTTGACTGGTCAAGAAAACACCTTTTTGTTTCTATAGTTGAAAAATAAGGAAGTCTGATCCTCTTAAATGCCCAAGTTACCTTCCACACAATGACTCATAACAATTCACATTTCAATATGTACCTGAGGGCCCACACACAGGTGAAGGCAAGAAGCATTCACTCTGCTTTAATGTTGCTGTTGCTGTCTATCTTGACAAAAGATTTCCTGGGTGCAGCATTGGAAACTACAGACTTGAAAACAGAAGAAACTAATCAGCTGGAACTGGAAATCAGGTAATTGCAACTGACAAATGTCCTTATGTTCCAATTCGAGAAACATTGTAATCTCTACTGTATTCAAAGAAATCCAAAGTGATATTTTTACATCCAGCCAAACCCCCAAGGATGGTGTATGTTTAGATTTAAAAAATGGGTTCCTCCTCTCTTTGAGCTAATTCAGTGTAGTCTAAAAATGGGGTATATATACAGTGGGGTCATATATTTTACAGTGAGAAAGGTTCAAATCATCTTTAGTCAACATACAGTATATACAGGTTGACAAGGAGAAAACAACAGGGACAGGATGTGGATGTGGTCAGGTAAATGTTGGGAAAATTAAACAAAGGCCAGGAACAGGAAGTGGGAAACAGATGAATACCATTATAATGAAAGGACATCTTCATGATTTGATTTTGGATATAATTAAAAGGCTGCCATCAGAATACCTAAGGGTTTTAGTGGGTTCATCTTCTAATAAATAATAATAATTGTCAAAGCTGTGGACTAAATAGCAAGTGCTTGGAGGGCCCCCTATTAGCTCAGGTTCCCAGACAATTGTCCTTCCAACTGCCCTCACAATGCCCTCTCACCTCCCCTTACAGAGGAACAGCATGAAAGAGGTGTCTCCTGTAATTTCAGCTGAAGGCTCAACAGCTAAAATATTTTAATTCTTTTTCACTGGTGCAACGACATGAAGTGGACATGATGGACAAGCATTAGCAGGGCAACTCTGTGCTAATGGTATGACTCACATGGGCCCTGGAGGATGACTGGAAATGAAAGATGGAAGTAGAAGGAGGGAGAGACAGGGAGAGGGGAGGAAGATAATACCAAGGATGGTGTGTGGAGAAAATGAATCCACACACAAAACAAAGCTCTAAGCTGCTATTTGAGAAGCAATTGCACTCTGGCTTAATGCAGCATCATCGCTTTCCCTATATTGTTTCGTGTGTGTGTGTGTTCTTATATTTGTTACCTTTGCAGGACCTTTTCTGGCATTACACTGACCTTTCAGGACCAGTAGTCCTCACGGAGACCAAAACCTGGTCCTTATGAGGCAGACCTTCATTTTGAGGAACTGGTTAATTCATTCATTCATTCATTTTCTACCACTTTATCCATTGGGGGTCACGGGGGCGCTGTTGCCTGACTCCAGCTGACATAGGGCGAGAGGCAGGGTACACCCTGGACAGGTCGCCAGTCCATCACAGGGCCACATAGAGACAGACAACCATCCACTCTCACATTCACACCTATGGGCAATTTAGAGTGTCCAATTAGCTTAATCCCCAAATCTGCATGTTTTTGGACTGTGGTTACTTTTAGGGCTAATATTTGAATTGTGGTTAGGGATAGGGTTAGGGTTAGGCATTAACTGGTTAAGTTTAAAGCTTTGTTTATACTGTGCAAATGAATGGAGTTCATCACAGTGTCCCAATAAAAGTACTTGCACAAACTTATGAGGGTTTTCTTCCTTGTGGAGACCAAAAGCAAGTCCCCATATTGTACATTATTACATTTTAAGGTGAAGAAATGTTGCATAGTTAGAATGATTTTAGGATTAGGCCAGTAGTATTTATGGTTAAGTTCAGAGAAAGTAAATGTAATGCCCTTTGAAGTCATAGATGTGTGTGTGTTTGTAGGACTTTATGTTGAACACACTAGTAAAATATTAAAAATGAATACCTAATCTGAAAAAGATTAAGTATTCATTCAGTCAGAAAGGAAGAAGGAAATAATTTTCTTACATTTACCTGATATTTCTTTATTGTTTTCTCTTTTGATGATTGATTTTGCATGCATGAAGCTCAAAATCTTAATTTATAGGGAACGTGCAGGTCTTTGGAAGTGTGTTTGTCCAAAGCACAGCACCATCAGCTCCAAAGTCCGAGCTGATGGTGCTGTGAATGTCCCCCAGTTCCAATAACCTCCATCCATATCTGATCCCCTCACAGGAAACATGGCTGCCAGCCAAGAGACAAAACAGAAAAAAAATCAATAAAAGAATAATAAGAATATCTTCCCTGCTTTATCTCTGACTGAAAGTTTGTGTCACTTGTGTCACCATTCACTCCCTACACCAAAGTCTATAGAGATAAGTAATGTTTTCAGTAAGAGCAAGTCTTCATGTCTTAGGCTGGTTCTCAGCCCAGGTCATGCTCACAGTATTGCCACTACTGATACTACGCCTGGTTCACAGCGGATACATTGTGTTACCGTTTTGTCATGTTTTTCATTTTGGCGCCCATGTAAACAGATTAGACACACAGTGTGTCACAGTAACGTCTGTTTTTGGTGTTTCACCTATTTTTCATGTGTGACACATGCAGCTTCTGACAAAAAAGACAGAGGACAGTACAGATGACAACATTATTTTTTTTTTTTACTTAATTTTACATTCATTTTATAATAAGATTTATTTTGCATCATAAATATGTTTTTATTTTTGTTATGCATCATTCCATATCCAAACAAGCACTTTCACTTTGTATCACTTTGTATGATGGAATATTGTGTTATAATTATAAGCTCATATTGTCCACCACCAATTGAACAGTTATTTTTCCCTAATTTATTTTCTCTAGACTGGCCCCCTCTTGACCAGACTGGATGTTCATTGGCCCCCAGGTCATTTCAGTTAAAGAGCTCTGGTCTAGGCTGAATCTGAATACATAAATTCATTAATTAAGCTGTGTGTCATCTGCAAAACAATGAAAGTGTATGTTGTGCTTTCTTATAATGTTTCTTAAAGAAAGCATATATAAGGTAAAAAGTATAGGCCCAAGCACTGAGCCTTATGGAACTTCATAATTAACCTTTGTCTGCAATGAGTCATTAACATAAACAAACTGGAATCTATCAGACAAATATGATTGATACCAGCAGAGGGCAGTACCTGAGATCCCCAAAGTCTGCTCCAGTCTCTGCAGTAGAATTTTATGATCAATGGTGTCAAATGCAGCACTAAGATCTAACAGGACAAGTATAGAGACCAGACCATTATCTGAGGCCAAGAGGAGGTCGTTGGCAACTTTAACTAGGGCTGTTTCTGTGCTATGGTGTAATCTAAATCCTGACTCTCACACTCACACCTGAGTGTCCAGTTAAACTCTGCATGTTTGGAAACTGGAGAAAACCCACAGACATATGGGGAGAGCATGCAAAATCCATACAGAAAGGCCCTCTTTCGGACCTGGTCACGAACCCAAGTTTTTTTGCTGCAAGGTAAAAGTGCTAGCCAGTATTCCTCTGTGTGAATGAATCAGAATACATCATGAAAATATAAATCTTATTATTATCTTTTAAACAATTTTAGGACGTGCAGATTCTCTCTCTCTCTCTCTCTCTCTCTGAGTGAACAAAAACTGGTCGATGTTTTCTGTCAGAGATCAGAAAGTGAAGTCAGTTAGACACGGCCAGTGTGATCCCAACATGTGTTCGTACCTTATACAACCACTCTAAAAAAGCTGAACTATGAAATCTACTTTTTTTTCTTATTTACAAACAGACACCCAGTGTATTTTGGATTCAGACTCAGTGAACGCGATCCAATGCTGCGCCTACAGTGAACTATACGTATAGTGTTGAGTGTGAGTGAATGAGTGAGGGTGGGAGGGCAGAGACAGAGAGAGAGCAGCTGATCGATCAGCCCAGCCTAGTCCCAGGAGAGCAGAGGAAGTGAAGCATCAGAGCAAAGAGACTCTCTCTCTCGCACACACACAACGGTGAGCTTTGTTCCATTTCTCTTCACTGTTGTTTGCTTTGGATGAAGCTGCTGAAAAAAACCAACAACAGACAAACAAAAACCAAGAAATATACTTTCAGAATAATGGATTGGGATTTATCGCCCTTCTTTTGCAGAGTTGACCATGGACCTGACTCTTCTGCTGTGGATGCTTTTGACCCTAACATTTGAAAGCACATCATCAAACCCAGATCAGTACAGCAGAGCAGTGGTGAGTACAGCAAAACAAAAACACAGAAAGATAAGTGTGAGTAAGTGATTGTAATGATTCCCTTTTATCACTTTGTCATCTACTGATTCTATTTTCTATCAAATTGCACACAAGGCTGGGCAATATGTCTTATATATTCTATATTTTAGTCTATATTCCGATATATAGGAGATGTATGTGGATATAAAGCAACACACAGGTTGTTTCTCTGGACTCATAGAAAGTTTGCTTTTCATATGTTTGTGCTCCTCAAAGGAGAGTGACAATACACTGTAAATACACTACAATAAAATATACAATAAAATATGCACTGTTCATAAACTGTACAACATGATCTTAAAATACAGTTATTACCTTTCATTTCAGATAATACCTGATTTATTTGGGTTTTTTAACGTTAAATGTAGGATATGTTGGAAACAATGAAGTTTACTATAAATATAATCAAGTTCTACTGTAACAGAAATATATACTGTAGACTTAAAATAAAAAAGTGTCACTGAATTACTCTTAAGAATACAATTTATGTTAATTCAATGTGTTTTTTAATAAATATAAGTAATATAAGTAAATATAAGTAATATTTAACTTATATTTTGTGTGGTTCACACTTTTACTCTATATAATAAATATGATGATTATGCATGCAACAGCCTTTAAAACAAGGAAAAGTCATCTCAGGCACCTTATGACAATATCTAAATTATAAGACTATATTTGTCCCATGTCATGATATAGATATAATATTGATATATTGCCCAGCCCTATTACACAGAAACAGAAGTATCAGATGTGATGACTGGTGTCTCTCTCTATTGAGTTTCTTAAATTGGCACTTTTCATGTAATGATCATATGATATCATGCATGCATTAATTTTAAGATATACATAAACAACAAAGCATTTTTTGTGAATGTGAGAACACAAAAACCACTCTCACTAAAAAGGATAAAAGGATAATGGGATAATTCTATCTTGTATATCTGTTTATTGATGTTTTATATTTAAAATGTGAGGGTTTCTTGGTCTATCAGTGGCAATGACAAAGAAGTGGTTGGTCAGAAAACATAAGAAAGTCTTGGCTTATTGTATTACATTTTCACGTCTGACCTCTAAGGAAAAAAATGATGAAAATGCCCTGGAAAATGTGCCTCCATGTTCAGTTCACTTCCTCAAAAGAGACTTTGAAGAAGATTTTTGCACAACTTCATGGGCATCATAATGTTGTGCGTTAGTTTCACTTCTTTGTTCAGTCTTATAATCAAGATGCACAGCATAAAATGAAAATATTTTTCCATGTGTAATACCACAGGATACTGAAATACTAATAAGGCAAAAATGAGAACAATAAAATCATTTGAATAAGTATTCATCTTATTGGAATAAAAAATGTGGGCAACAAATTCATCCTAATACTCTCCATTCTTCCTTATAGAGAAAGGGGTAGCACAGTCCAGCTATTAAGATCCACAGATATCTTATCAATTAATTTATTATAATTTGTATAGTATTTCTAAGTCTGGTGGTGTAGTGGTTCCAGAATTATACCATCCTTAGGCCACTAGGATGAAAATTAATCTTTCATTTGATATGTCCCCAGAAAAATGTTCCAATTAAGATAAACACTTTGACTTTTGAGGATCCAATATACGTATATAGAGTGTGTGGGTTTCCTTTTATTTCCATTTTTTCTACCCTGTTATTATTGAGTAATTTAAAACAAAACAAAAAAAACACCAGATCTCACATAAAAGAAAGAACATTTTATCCAAGGGCTGTTTTTTTTTTTCTTTTTTTTTTTTCTTGACATATTTTGCAGCCTAAACCCACAGAAAGACAAAGAGCTGAAGGAGGAGGGAACCTTTTTCCTTTGAGGTGCAGCTTCAGTTGATGGGTGGAGGTAGTTCAAGAGGAAGGGCAGGTTTCTAAATCACATTTCAGCAACTGTTTTCTGTTTTTCAACACAGATGTGTGTGTGTGTGTGTGTGTGATTTCAAAATCTGTTATCACTTATGGCAGTCATTATCTTGTGGTGTGCAAATTGACAGTTGTGCAAAGCATTTATTCTCCCAAGCAACTCACTCAATAAGGACAGGATTATTAAATATTAATGAGAAAGGGGTGGCATGTGCCCTATAAACTGATGATATATAGAGTCATTAACGGAAAGCTATATATATATATATATATATATATATATACTGTATATATAGCATGACAGCAACATTTGCCAGTAATATATAAAATGATAGTTCAGTTTTTTGTATTGAGGTCATATAAGGCAATTAGTGCTGACATGTTCTGTGCCCATCCCCCTGCACTGAGAACCAGAGGCTCACTCTCACTGAATACAACAAGAAAACAACAAAATTTATTTAACAGATTTTTCAATCAAATTAATTTAACAGATTTTAGCCACTTAATAAATGGAGTCCATCCATAAAATAAGTGTTTTCAGTTCACAGGAACACAAGAGCTGCTGGTCTACTGCTGCCTCATTTATACTGGATTTGCCTTTGAAATCAGACCTGAATAAGACACTTTTTAAAGGTGCATGTTGCAGAAGGTTGCAGCTGACTATCCCTCACCTCACATATGAAGCCTTCAGTTAGGATCAAAACTCAAAAGTTGTTAAGTTTGGCCTTCATAGGCTACTGTAAAAACACAGTGGTTCAACATAATAATATTAAAGGCTCATTCTGGGGAAATGAAAAAGAGCACCAAATAAAAATAAAATATTATTCTGTGTGTTGTGTGTATTACTGTAGAGTCAAGGTGTAACTGAGATGCAAGTCTCACGCTGGCAGTGTGGCTGCAACTCGGTGAGGTTGCCAGTCAACACCATCACCTGTCACCTAAAATCGACTCTTGTATGAAATGGATGTCAATAATATTGTTGGTCTTACTGCTACATTATCTAAGAGGAGAGTAACTGTGTGTGTTTGTGTGCGTTTGTCTGTGCAGGACTGGTTGGGTAGGTATGGTTACCTTCCTCCTCCTGACCCACGTACAAGTAAACTGCAGACCAAGGAGGGCATTGAGAAAGCCATCAGGGTCATGCAGAGATTTGGAGGAATCCAGGAAACTGGAGTGATTGGTAACAGCATCTTCATCTCTTTGAAAAAAAGTATTACATTTTACATGTCAGCGTTTCACAGGTGTGGGCTCAAGTCACATGACTTGCTGATGATTATTTGATTGTTTGAATGTCAGAAAATGTTAAAAATTATGTCAGTCAGTGTTTCCCAAATCTCAAAATGATGATGATGATGTTTTCAAATGTCTTGTTTTGTTCACATGTGGTAAAGAAACCTGAGTTTGATTTTGGCATTAGACATTAGATATGGTAGTGTGTCAAATTAACCCAATCAATGGGGAGAAATGGAGATTGGGTACTTGCTCACATGTAACCCAGCCCTTGACCCGTCAGGATTCAAACCGATAACTAAGTCAAGTTCCCATTCCACTAGGCCACTAACAAATTATGTTATTGACACTGACACCAACTGACTCTTTCCACCTACTGAATCAGCCTACAATAGTGCTGTTCACAGCCAGTAATTCAGGTTGAAATAATCTGAGGAGATTAATTGTATTTAAACATAAAACATGTAGCAACATATGATTTTACCTAAGGAAACTAAACAAAGAAAACTTCATTCAGGTTTCTCTGCAGCCTAAGCAGTTGTTACCAGTGCTGGATTATCAATCTTTCCACAAATACAGTAGGACCTGTATGTAGAGAAGGTGCAGTGCAACAGCCAATAGGAGCGCCAGCTCTCTTTGAACTGCCCTGTGATTGGTCATAGCCCATCTTGATGGGATGTTGTTCTCTCTCAGGTCACTTAAATTTACATTTCAAAAAAGGATTACTATGGATTTATTGATTAATAACACCCAAACAAAGTATGTGGGCCTATGGCCAAGAGGAAAGGAATTGGATCTTTAACTGGAAAGTGGCTATTTTAAATACCATGGTCAAAAGCTGAGGTGCCCCTGAACAAGGCACCCAATCCGCTATTGCTATTTCTGTTCACTACTGCTATGAAATAAGGATGGGTTAAATGAAAAGGTCAAATTTACTATCAGTAATTGGTGTGGCTACTTCTAATTCTAAAGTAACACAATGCATAAACATTCAAAATGAATTCTACCATAGTTCTGGTTAAGAGTATAGGCATTTTACAATATACTGTGCTTAATGCCTCAAATATCACAATAAAAATTAAATCTATAAAAGTACAAAATCAGCACTACCGATGAGTTGCACATGTTATTGGTTTAACACATAAATACACATCTAAAAGAAATCTGAATTATGGATTGTGTAAATTAATAAATGAGTCGTTAGTGTTTAAACATCAAACGCCACACCTCAAACCACAGAAGCCACTGTTGGAGGTGACTGTGAGGTGACAGGTTACAGTCAACTGCCTTCAGTCTACGTGCTCTGTCAGTGCAACACTTTCTAAACAGAGGAAGGGCAGTTTGGAACAGTTCAATGGACTCACTGCCTCTGAGAAGAAGTTGTTTTTCAGTTTTGTGGTCCTTGCCAGGATGCTGCACAGCCTCCTGCCTGACAGGAGAGGGGGCAAACCACTGGTGTGCAGGGTGGATCGTGTCTCTCATGATGCAGACTGCTCTGTCCCTGTATCTGCTGATGTAGATATCTGAGAGGGAGTGTAAACTGCATCCAGTAGTCCTCTGGGCAGATTTAACATCTATATGCAGTGCGATTAGACATTGGTTAAAGGGTCTTGCCCAAGGATAGGCATTTAGACTAGCGGAGCTGTGAATTTGTACCCGCAACCTTCAACTTAAAAGATGACTCACCTCGTCAGTCACCCCAAATAAACGTATGGCAACAATCTGGCACAAGGACTTAATTCAAGAAATGTTTATATCTGTAAATGAATATGTTCAGAATTGGTTTGAGGACACATTTGTCTACATTGCTAATCTGCATGAGAACAATCTAACCTCAGGACAGATTAGAGACCCCCAAGGTTTTTGTCCATCT
The DNA here is from genome assembly GCA_016785285.1 of Brachirus orientalis. NCBI lineage: Eukaryota > Metazoa > Chordata > Actinopteri > Pleuronectiformes > Soleidae > Brachirus > Brachirus orientalis. Next base: position 1,215,569 of record JAFBJR010000234.1, read on the forward strand.
CTCAGCACCAATACATTGACTTCTCTATATCCACTGCTTCAATATTTATACTGATCATCACATGATTGTTTTTTAATGGTCACAATCTTATTTCATGTTACGGCAGTGTGAGTAGGGCTTTGTTTCACTTAGTTTCTCCTGACTCTGACACACACACACGCACACACACGCACACACACAAATACATTGACATCTGACACATCTGTAAAAAATAGCCCACAAGAACTAAATAGAATTTAGTTCTAAATAGAATTTAGTTCTTGTGAGCAGTCATGACGCTGATGAATTGTTTCTGTGAATAAAGAGCAGGGAAAATCAGCTGTGCTCTCATGTGGTCACTGGAGACCTATTTTAATGCCAGGTGTGAAAAGTCAGAATTAGCTCTAACCAGATGTGATTAGATCACTGATGCGGATGTTAAAACGTCCCTTAACGTAGGAAGGTTCATTAATTGGCTCTTTCCTTGTTTAAAAAAATGAACTGTACATGGTGAAGAGCTCATTGTGACTTGTCTAGAGTTCATGACTTAGTTCTCATCAGTCCTGACTGGGGACTTTAGTGGAAAGACTTAAATGTGACTCACAAAACAGTAACTTAATCATACCCCTGTTGCAGTATTAAGAGTTTTAAACAACATGTGATCAGTGGAACTTCTCTTCCAGACAGCGAAACCCTCAAACTCATGTCCACACCTCGCTGCTCTCTGCCTGACATTGTTGGGAGTGAGGACATGCTGAAGAAGAGGAGGAGGAGGAGGAAAAGATACGCACTCTCAGGCCTAAAGTGGCATAAGACCGACCTCACATGGAGGTGTGTTTCCTGTCATGTCTCACTGCCGCTTAGTCACTTCTCCGTATGAATCATAGTGGTGTGAATATCATACCCAGAATTCATAAGGCTTTCGCCTTGTAAGGTTGTAGCCATAATGGTTTGATGCCAAAAAAGAATATCTTAACTTTAACCCAAAGTCTATTTAATTTTAAAGTCAACTGCTGTTATTTTAAGGCTTAAAGACAATTTTTTTTTTGGGGGGGGACTTCTTCTTTCTTTTTGGGGAAGTGCTGTAGGGGGGAAATACTTACACAATGTAAAGATCCTGTTGTGAGTGTTCAAGCTGTACTTGGTATAACTATGTTTCTGATTTTTGGTTTAAGGCCCTTTTCACAACAGACGATTTAAAATCTTTTTTGGGGAAAATTTGCTTATGTTTTTGTGTATGTGCTTTTTCCTACTGTGACCTGTCAAAATGTCATGGAAAATCAATGTTTGGTGATATAAGATAATAATATAAAAGGTAAGATAATATAAGTTTAGATGAGATAAGATAATATGATGATGATAAGATATATACAGTATACCGTCATCACTCTTCCACTCCATACAAGAAAAAAACCTGAAGCAGAATAAAAAGACAACATAAATAGGATTAAAATAGCAATTATTCTTTGAATTGGAGCTGCAGTGAGACCTAACAGCAGGAGGTAGGTGTAGGCAGCACCTATGTATGAACAGTGCTCAAGTGTAGGAAGAGGTTGCGATTTAGAAGCTCCACATGTAGATAATGGTGTACACATGTGTTTTTTTTCTCATCTGCAGTCTCCATAGCTTCCCATCACCTTCCCTCTCTCCAACCCTGACTCATGATATGGTGGAGGGGATCCTGACTCATGCCTTCAAAGCCTGGAGTGACTCTGCCCCCCTGAGTTTTCGTCGGCTGCGCAGTGACAGCAGCGGGGCTGCAGCTGAAGGTGACATCAGAGTGTCTTTCTCCCGTTTGCTGCACGACGATGGATACCCATTTGACGGGAGGGGTGGCACGCTGGCCCACGCCTTCTTCCCTGGTAGGGATGAAGTGGCTGGTGACACGCACTTTGATGATCATGAGATCTGGAGCTATGGAGGTAATTACTGAACGTTACTATCAGTGAGAAGGAGGGAGGGAGGTATATTTATGAACTGCATTGCCCAGCCTTACAGAAATTTTGATTTGATTTATATTGTAATTATCAATATCAATTGATACAAAAAAGTATATCATGATAAGGTTCTTTCCCATATCACTCAGCCCTTATCTAGATTGCATGGGTATAAGGATTTTTCTATACTAGTCCTTGCACAGAAAATGTCCTTGCACAGAAAATGTGATAATGAGAGAGCAATCAGAGGAAGAATCCAGAATTTTTGGTGATTTATAAAAAATGTTATGGAGTATCTACGCTTGAGGACAAAATTATTAGACAAATGTCATTGTGTTCTCGCCCAAGTATCTCCCATGTGCTGTTAAACAGCAAAGATTAGTTTTTGGATTTTGTGGAATAATTCAATTTCTGTGTGCAAAGTCAAATAATGGAAGCATCCGACGTAACAGTACAATGTTTGAAAAAGTTGTGTTAAAAATTAACAATGAAAACAATAAAATTTTCATTGGGGGGGGGGGCAATTTTGTCCTCAAGTGTACATATTCACGATTGAAGCCTCAAAATCCATGGCTGTCTGTGATGCAGAAAGGTTTTTTTGGTTCATATCCTCAGGTGACAGCAGCAGCACAGACTTGTTCACAGTTGCAGTACATGAGTTTGGTCATGCACTGGGCCTGTCCCATTCCTCTACTGACCCGTCCATCATGAGGCCGTACTATCAGGGTCCTGTGGGGGACATTCCCAACTTTCAGCTGGCCTTAGATGACAGGCTGGCCATACAGCAGCTCTATGGTCAGTGACTAATGCTACAGCTGGATCTCTTTTATTCATTATAGTACATACACCTGCAGTAAACATAACCTTCTCACACGCACAATACACACACAACAGTGCAGACTCAGAGCCTGAAGATCACCAGCATTCAGTTCTGACCTTCGGCCTTGTCCCTTGCACACAGAGATTCCTCCTGATTCTCTGATTCTTTTGATGATACTATACACTGTAGATGGAGGGATTCTCTGCACATCTTTACACCTGCTGAAATTCTCCTTTTATACCATCATATTCCTAACCTGTTGCCAGTTAACCTGATTAGTTGTCAAATGCTCCTATAGTTGTTTTTGATTTGTGCCAATTACTTTTTTCAGCCTTCTGTTGCCTCTTCCAACTTTTTTGAGATGTATAGCTGTCTTCAAATTAAAAATGAGCTAATATTTTTCATGAGTTGGTAAAATGTCTCAGTTTCAACATCTGATATGTTGTTTATATTCTACTCGGAATAAAAATATGGGTTTATAAGATGTGCAAATCATTTTTTTTTCTTTACATTTTACACAGTTTTCAGAATTGGGGTTATACTATATTTATATAGTATGTAGATACATACGTATACACACACACACACACACATATATATATGCTGTAAAGGTGCACTCACACACAGGGGATTTTACTAAACCATTTCCTTCCATGTCTTAACAAGAAAAAAAAAACAAAAAAAAAAACACCTCCTGCGTCCGGTGTGTGTGTGGATGTGGTTTTGCTTGCAGTTGTTTTATTTTAATTTTTTTGTTTGTGCTGTCATTGAGTTTCTTCATCTCTTAAGTGTTGGCTCTCTGTTGTAGGTGTGAAGAACACTGGGCCGCCAGGCGGTGTGGATCCCGACCTCCCACGCCTGCCCAGTCCTGCTCCACCAAAACCAACACAGCCGTGAGTTACTGCCAATTCTGCTCATGTCATTCAGACAAAAGAGAATTTGCTTTCACACACACCAACCATCATCCATGCACACTACCCTTAAAGTAACACAGTATTAGTAAGTAATTTAAAAGTAGTGATGATAGATCCTTACTCTAACGCTAAGGGCCTTTTACACCCTCTTGTGACTACTTTAGCACATTATACCAACATGACTAGAGCTTTAACTCCACATTTTCTGCCTAGATCTGAGCCCTCTTTCCCCAAGCGCTGTCAGGGAGGATTTGATGCAGTGGCAAATATCAGGGGTGAGGTCTTCTTCTTTAAAGGTAAGTAGAAATCATCCATCTCTCAAACGTGGAATGAACTAAATGCCTGCTAGAAACTCTAAAAACATGACAATTGGCTAAGAACAAATTAATAAAACTGTGGAGACTATACAATCTTTGTATATTCTATTATTGTTATTTAGTGAGTATAGTGAATTACTGGAGCTGTTGATCATATTCTCTTCTTGGCAAAGGTGCACATTTCTGGAGAACTAAGCGTGATGGATCTCTACTGTCACTAAATCCAGCTCAGATCAAAAACTTCTGGATTGGGCTTCCTCCAGGAACAGACAAGATTGACGCAGTGTATGAGAGGAAAAGTGACAGCAGTATCATCTTCTTTATAGGTGGGTAAGAAACCTGAATGTCAGTCTGATCTAAAAGCATCATTAAATTCAAAATTTCACTATTTTATAATAATAATAATAATAATAATAATAATGATAATACACTGTGTTGCTTTGAGCTAAATGTTAACATTCTGTTGTTGAACAGCCTCCTTTAACATGTTATCAAACAATACCTGCAATAAACCTTTTTGGTTACGGATTACATTAAAATACACATTTTCAGTAGTTAATGAATGATTTTTTTGAGTACTTGCCATATAAATGTTGCATAAGAAGGTTATCAGTAAGTAATAATTACTTAATGATTATAATCAGTGGGTAAGTCACTTATTACCATTTTACATTAGGGGCATTCATTGCAATCCAATGGTAGTGAATGGATGAATACTCCTGACAACACTTTCCATGTGCTTTTTTAGATTAGGACTTTTTGCTATAGTGTCCCAAATGTTTGTTGTGTTGTGTCTTGAGCCACACATGTGAGGACATAGATGTGTTCTTATGTTCCTTACCATTTCAAAAAAAGATAAGCCCCAATTTGGGCCCTTACAGTGGAATAGTGGCTAGCTCTGTTGCTTCATAGCAAGAAGGTCCTGGTTAGATTGATGGCCTTTCTGTGTAGAGTTTGTTTACCCCATGTGTGCATGGGCATTTTCCCACAGAGCTGAATGGGACCCTCATGTGGAGGATAAAGTGGTAGACAATAAACAAATAAATAAATAAATAAACCCCATTTTGACCAGTGTCCTCTTACACACCTTCCTTCTCAATACCAGGATCTCAGTACTGGGTCTTCAAGGACACAGTGGCCATGAGCGGTTACCCTCGCCCTCTGTCTGAATGGGGCATGAAGAGAAAGAGCGGGGCTCTGGTGGACAGGGTGGACGCAGCCTTTATATGGGCTCATAATGGCAAGACCTACCTGTTTAGCAGAGGCGAGTTCTGGAGGTTTGACGAGAGTCGTAAAGATGAACAGGTGATCAGGACGCCCGAAGCGGGCTACCCACGGGACAACAGCCTCTGGGCAGGAGTGCCCTCCAACATGGATGACATCATCAGCTGGGGAGAAGGTATCACAGAGATTTAACATATGACCCATTTTTTTAATGCCTTACATTTAAACTAAACAAAGGGGGAAAAAAATGATGTTGTTTTCCACCAGCTACTTACAATCTAAAGGAATGAAGAGTTGGAGACAAGATAATAAGTTAACTGCACAAATCAACTGTGTGAATTAGTAACAGCTAAGCATACAGTCTAATACAAAATATGGACCTTTACACTGAATGAACAGAGGTCAGGAAATTACAGAGCCTGGACTCCCAGAACAAACTGCTATTTTGCTTTGAGCTAATATTTTTATACGTGTCATGGCAACAAAGTCTGACTGGAGAAGGAGGAGGAGGAAGGGGTCAGCGATGACATGAAACATAATGAGCAAGACATTGGCAAGAAGATGTAGAGAGTTACCTAACAGTATGTTTTAACATTATGGAGAGGATGTTGGGGATTTGAGGAAAAACCATATATTTTCCGAACCACATTCATCATAAAAAATGGTCATCATCATCATCATCATCATCTTTTCCTCATTTCAAACCAGTATTTAGAACAATATCGCACTGATATGTTTATATGTAGCATAATTTTGTGTGGTTTAGAAACACAGGGTTACAGCTATACTGTATGTTGTCTAAAGATATGTACAATGGAAGCATTAACTACCTAACTACCAGATGGTGGGGTGAATATGTACTTAAGATGTTATATCGAGTAGGTGTAGATTTTAATTACGTGAGACGTTTGAAGTAGAAGTTGAACAAGAAGCTTCTTCCGTAATAAACAAATGCAAACAGACACGTGTCTGTTTGTTTCCTCACTGTCCACTGTCTGTCTCTCTTTCAGTGACTTTTGTGTCTGTTCATTATTCCTTTTTTGGAATGGAATTTTCATCCTTCTTCAGCAGTAACAAAACAGAAATAAGTTATGTTTACATGGATCAGACACGTGATAGTACCAAACCAGGAAGTCATTATCGGATGGACTGTTTATATGAACACCCACCCAAATAATGATCGGCATATACCAGGCCTCTCATTTGAAATTATTATATTCCCATTACTTCTTTGCATGTAAACATTGCTACTGTGTAGGAACCTAATACAATCAAACCAATGAACATGAACTAACTCTTTTCTTGAATGTGCCTGGTTATCTTTCTTTGTAATCTGTGAAAAGCTGTCTTTACATACTGTGTGCCTGCATTCTTCAAACTTACTTTATTGCTGTGTTTCATCCAATCCAATCCACTTTATTTATGCTAACTTTACCTGCATATCAGTGGCGTAAAAGGGAAAAAAATTACACTGTTGTTACCTCTCTTCAGGAGATGCCTACTTCTTCAAGGACAACCTCTACTGGGTTTTGAAGAATGGAGGACTGAACCAAGATGTTGTCACTCCTAAATCTATTGCTGTAGACTGGCTCAGGTGTCCCGCTCCACCTTCAACCCCAACTCCAGCCAATCCTCGGTTCCCGCCGAAGTGCAGCTGTGACCTACAGGGATCATCTCCATCTGCGAGAAGCAGCTGGATCTTAATGATATTTGTTTTACTGCTTATTAATGAGTTTATTAGACAATAGAAAAGTGATACTTCAGTCTGTTTTTATACCATCCCACATTACACTGTGGAATTACATAATGAACAGATGTATGAGGGGGGACTTGTGGCATATTGTTTGTTCCTAAAGTTGCAGTAGGGAGAATTGCTCGAAAAAAGAGTTCACTTTGTTGACTTTCAGGTGATTAGAATATTAATATATTGGGATTAAATCAGCTGTTTTTTCTTTTAAATAGTTGTATTCTGGAAAATGTTTTAAGAATGTTGACATAATGTTCTGTATGAAAACATTTTAAGGGTCAATCCTGAGCCAAGCGAAAAGAGAACTTGGCTTGTGACCTAAGGGTTGCCTATTTGAATCCCCACTAGTAAACATGCTTTTGTGTTTTGCTACATAAATTGGGGTGTCAAATGATTATATTTTTATTGTTCAACAGTTAATCATCATCTTTGAGGCATGGTCTTTGAAATATGGTGAAGAACTGTGTGGAAGAACAGAACTGTAGATGTGAATGAAGGACAACTTCAGTCTGTGTTTGGCTTGAAACTTTTATCAGTGTATCTTCATTGGGAATCAAATACATGCAAAGAACTTTTAGATTTTTTTTTTTTTTTAGATTTATTTGATTATTTCAAACCAAAAGAAGTGCAATAAAGCCGAGGTAACACATTGCCTACTTCAGAAATGTTCCGGTTTAGTTGCTTTCTCTTTTTCCACACAGGCTGTGTATCAAAGTTGGACAGTGTGCATCTGGCTGGAGTCATTATTCCAGATCTACAGATACTGATTAACTGGTATGAAGTGATCCCTAAACAAGCAGAATCTTTTTCCATGCTTACTCAGGCCCTTTCTTTCTGGATCTTCGGTAATCTGGAAAGCTGTTCTCCCGTTTGCTCGTCCCCAACTGTTTCATGAATGTTTTGGTAAAACTGCCAGCAAAGAGACAAGTTGCCTGACATATTGCCTGGTATATATATGCTGCCCTTGTATATACAGTATGTTGATGGATTTGAACAGTATTGCTTTAAAATTGCATGAAGGAGTTGCGTGACGTGAACTACCAAAGCTTCGTACATTGGTTTCAAGTCACACAGCCCTATTTTTACCATAAGAAAACTGTTAATACCTGCCTTACATTTTAACAACAAGGTATATTTTCCAGTAAGTACTTTGATGTATTAGAACAGACTGCTGATGTATGGACATTTTGCACTCACTCTAGCCTGCTACCAACACCCTCCTTGTTTATCTATAAATTATTAAGTATTACTAAGTATTGGATTTCTGTAAGAACAATCGCGACTAGAGTGATATGGGAAAGAAGCATGTCATGATATGCTTTTTGTATTATTTGATATTAATATATATATCACAATATAAATCAAATCAATATTTCTGTAAGGCTGGGCAATGTGGTCTATCTATCTATCTATCTATCTATCTATCTATCTATCTATCTATCTATCTATCTATCTATCTATCTATCTATCATGTTGACATCTACCTAATTTAAGTTTTTCTTAAAATTTTACTATGATGAAAAAAAAAAAAAAAAAATTGCACCCCTTCTACAGTGCTGACTAATAACTAAATATCTGAAACATTTACATCACATCATTGGTGTCAAAAGTGATGAATTTGTGTCAGGTGAATTCCAGTGAGATGCCCGACTAAAGGTCTTCTCGTGACATCCAGCTGTCCTGACAGTGTTGCTGAGTAAGCGGCCGCTGTGTCATGCCATGATCAGGTCCTAATATAATAGACACTATTCGGGCACTTTTCTCCAACGTAACCCACATCTCCTGTCACCTCAGTGACGCACCACCTCCCTCCGCAGCTCAACAGCTGCCTCAGACAGCTTTGGGGGATCTGAACCAACCACTAGCTCGGACTCCCTCTTCTCATGCCCACTGGGAACTGTCGATACCCACTCCGGAGTACTAACCGGGGGGGTTGGGGGTTGGCTCTTGCTCATGTTTTCTCCAACAGTGTAAGTTTGTTTTTGATCAGCAACCTCACTCATTTTGGTCTTGGCCTTAAGACTGCCAATGCCCTATTGACTCTCAAACAAAGCAAGCAATCAGCAGCCAGTTACTCCATAAATTTTCATATTCTAGCAGCTGAGATCGGCTGGAATTGAGCTGGCTCTCAAGACTGTGTTTAAGTCAAGGGGGCTAAATGATGAATTAAAGAATGAGTTAGCCACCAGGGATGAACCGGAGTCCCTGGAGGCCCTTATTAGTTTAGCCATCAGAGTAGAAGACGTAGGGAGCTAAAGACGTCGAGACAGGTCTCCCCCCCAGTCTACACAGCCCAGGTCTGACGCCTTTTACTCTTCCTCCTCAGAGTCTCCGTCCCAGGGTTCCTCCATTGACATTGCTTCACCCTCCAACCTGCCTCAGACTTCAGAACCCATGCAATTTGAGACCACTAGACTCACCCCCAACGAGCGGCAAAGGAGACTGAGACTGGGACTTTTTATTTACTGTGGAAAAACCGGACATGTCAGACGAGAGTGTCCACTCAGGCCTCAGAAAAGAACACAGAAAACACAGAAAAGAGAAAAATAAAGTGTTTAAAAGTGTTGAGTGATGTTTGGTAGATAAGATGACAGTGGACTGTATGTTATAGTTTGTAGGTTATCCAGTATTATAACATCACAAAAGTATGGAACATAATTTGGTCTTTGCATAAATATCTGTCATAATTCTCCCTCCTGGTTTTCATATTATAATTCCACTGATGTTTCTCAGGCAACAACTGTTCTAACGTGCAGACACATCTAACTGATGTTATAGATTACACTGTTATTACAGTATGGTGTAAAGTACAGAGATGATAACTTTATATAAATACCTACTGTTTTTCTGTAGTTGTTAGTGAACAGACCAGGTAAGACAAACCTGTACAAACCTGTGTTACGCGTCTCTTTGTGTGTGAGGGGCTTCTCTTCTCCTCTTCTGTGGAGGCAGCTCCTCTAATACGAACACACCGCTCTCTCTCATTCTCTACCGTTTACACTGAATGTAATTATCACTACTTTTTTTACAACTGCCTTGATCGAAGCTAGCCCACAGTTAGTGGGCAAATGCTCACTACCATACACATCTATGACTTATACAATTACAATGTACACAAGTAAAACATAAACGCGTCTTTATACGAGAATCTCAACTGTTGACACGGTCATAAAAGTGATGGCATTTTGATCGGCAAAAGCCACCGTAGTTCTCAGGGAAGGGAGGGGTGAGCAGAAGAGCATTTCTTCATTGTAATGTCGATCTTATCCTCTAGATGACACAAGAAACTACAAAATTCACCTTTAATTGAGATTGTCCACTGAAACAGCAACTTTCATCTTTTCACAGTATGTGCATCAGTCAGAACACCATAGTGCAAATCTGGTTACCAAATTAGTGTATATATATATATATATATATTCAGCCAAAAAATATTGGTACAGAACAATTTATTATCCTCAAATTAAAACTGCCACAGAAAATGAATTGTAAGGTGCATGCATTCTACTTCAGTTTTTGACCTTTCATTTTGTGTGTCACATGCCTCGAAGGGCTTTACCATCTGAACAACAAGTTACACCCTCTGAAGTAGTCTGTCCTAGTTCAGGATAAACGAACACGCTGTTGTTGAGCAACCAGACCCAACACTCGCTACCTTCCTTTTTAGGGGGCAACAGAATCTAGCGTTGCTCATAGTGAAATTGTTGTATTATTGATGAGATCATCCGTTTGAGTGGGAATTAAGTTTGCATAGATATTCTCACTTATATTGACACTGTGCAGTGATGTCAGTGCCAGTGGAGCTCACTCCTTAAACTTAGATACAGTCATCTCCGACAGATTTCACCTGTAATAATAGTCGTCTCTACGTTTGCTGTTAATTATCATATAAAAGTTTAATATGATTAGAAAATGGTCCAAGAGTAGAGAGGTATGGGGAAAAACCACTAAAATCTCACCATTTATGCCATAAGTCAACACAAGATCGAGGGTGTGGTTAAAACTATGAGTGGGTTTATTAACATGTTGGATAAAACCAACTGAGTTTACTACAGATATAAAAGCCGAGCTAAGGCTCTCACTGTCAATATCCACCTGGATATTGAAATCACCCATAATAATTACTTTATCTGTGCTAAGAACTAATTAGGGTAGAAAGTCAAAGAACTCGTGCAAAAACTCTGAGTAAGGGCCAGCTGGAGGGTAGACAATAACTAGCAGGACAGGTTGCTGTAGTTTCCAGTTTAAACTAAGAATACGAAAGAGAAGAATAAAGTTTCAAATGACTTATACTTATGTTTTAGTCTTAGTATTTAATTAGGAGACTGGAGTTATAAATTGCTGCAACCCCTCCTCCTCGCCCTGTGCTTCATGGAATATGTGTATTAATATGAATGGGGGAGTGGATTCATTTGAACTCACATACTCCCCCTACTGTAAACATGTTTCAGTTAAGCAGAATAGATCAAAATGGTTATCTGTAATTAAACCGTTGACGTTGGTTTTGAGGAAAGTGACCTGATATTTAATGGCCCACATTTTATTGAAGTGTTTTTTAAAGTCACTGTTAGAGGTAGTTTTGATTTTTATTAGGTTTGTGTAAGTCACTTCTCTTGTATTTATTCTCTGGCTAAGCAAATTGAGTGGCCAGGGACAGACACTGAACACCTACAGTATATACTGTAAGTAGCAATCAAGCTACAAAGACCAAAGTTCAGAGCAAAGGGAGTCTACAGGAAACACTGCTCCTGAAGAGCCTGACATAATCCTGTAATCTGTAATCCTTCTACATCAAGTAACATGTCCACATACATGATGTTTTACAGTGATGCTGAGACATTTAACAGTTATGTGCATGTGTTCAAAACCAGCAGTGTTTAATATGAAACAAATATGTATTCTGAATATTACAGCATGCAAACCTACTATGGTAAATTCCCCAAAGAAATTATGAATCTGAAAGTGACCAAAACACCTGTTTGAAATTTAGCATTTCATACACAGCTTCTCGGTAAACTTTTGTTTGCTCTTTATTTGAAAAATGTTAAACTCTTATCAATACTCTGAGTGCAATGCTCACTCAATATCGCAAATTGTTAGTGCTCTTACTTAATATTCTTGAATGTTTACATTCTTAATATTGTGCATCACTGAAAAGCAACTCATTTAACTTGAGGCTTTTGTGCTGTCAAGACTGAATGCGCGTGTTGCAGCTAACATATTAAATTGAGGCCAAAATAATAATTTTGACTTAATGACATCACATACACATATAAGAAAATTCTACAGGTGCACAACTGGAAAGGAAAGTGCTGAGCAACACTTTTCTGCCTACAATGCGTCATTTCAATGCGTCAAGTGGCAAGGCTACGTTTACACAGAATTATTATTAATTACATATCCCCAGCAAAAGGCTCAGAGCCATCAGCCCCAGAGAATAGAAGATTGTAGAAGAAGAGGCCTGTGTTGTGACTTCTTGTGATGGCTGGATGCTTCTATAGACTTTCACCATATAAGGCGATGATATGTTGGTGACACGCACTGTTGTGCTGAAGAGGTCAATCTAGAGATGGGATGTTGAATGAGTTATTTGTGGGAGACTCTGCTGGACCATACTAGTCACTGTGCTGAAAAGGCCGTCGGGAAAAACTCACCAAGTCTTTGCTGACATAGACTGGCTCCTTGAACACAGTCCAAACCACGACCTCTTGGCACCTGGGGGTAGTTAAGGAGCCCAAGTAACGGTAATACTTTGTGCGATTCACACCTTCCAAAAGATCATCCAGTGAAATCCCAGGTTCCATTGACACAGATTCATCTGGGAACAGAAACAACCTCTGAAGAGACTGCAGCTCACATGTCATTCCAGAGCAGATACCACATTTTCCACAAGAGTAAAACATTTCCTCACCTTTGTTTGTGATATTGGCCAGGTAAGATGTCAAAGTTTTCCAGCTGGCTGGTTGGCCAGTTGCATCACCTGACATTACCTGGAAGAAAGCACACCATAATATAATCAGTTGTTTCTCTACACTCAGTGGAAGGAAAAATGCTTAATTGGATTACTATGCAGTAGAGCGATGAAACTAAAGAGAATTCAAACATGCAGTGAAGGGACAGTTGAAAACAATAGAAACAAGAAATATCTAATTGCTCCATGTGACAGATGTATCACTTGGGACTTGCTGGAGTGTGGTTGTTCTGGACAGTGACCACCAGATGGCGCTACTACTACAACACATCAGTTGTGCACCTTGATGGTGCATGGTGTTCTGTCTTTTCATCTTAGAAAAATGGCAATCTTTTACGAAAGCAGAAATAACAAATACAGTGAAGAAGCTATACGTTCTCAGCAGTTTCAGTGAATACCAATACAGTGACTTATTCATCAAATAAAAACTCCAGACAGCACATTCAGTAAATCCCTCAAATTAATCAAAATCATCATAGGACAGGGATGGAGGGTTATATATTATTCCCCAGAATGTGAATGCATCACACCTCAATGAAGAATCCAAGACCGGCAAGTCCAGTAGGGTCTGCAACAGCCTGGGTTGTGTTTCCATTGTAAGATGATTTGATGTTCACAATATGCAGCTGTGGGAGTGAAGAAAAGTCTGGGTCTATGAACAGAACTCTACTATGTAACATTGTGAACTCTATTCAGAACTGGTATTAACATCCTAAGGGATCTGATCAAACTTTAAAAGTGGTTTAAGGGCTGAGTTTGAAATTTTTATTTGTATTTATTTTTATTATTATTATTAGATTTTTATTTTATTTTTTTTATTTTATTTATCAAAATCTGACATAATGTTGCAGCTCCTTTAAAACCGCTTCGGTTCGATTTGTTTCAGTGGTCTATCTTTCCTGGTCACCCACACTAATACACAGAAACAAAAATACATTGACAACAGAAACATCTGCATAGCCAGACTTGTAAAAAAAACAGAATATTTGTTCTTGTCATCAGAAATGATATCCATATAAATGTAAGATTTGATCACTCGTGGTCACAGGAGAGGCTCCCAGGAAGCATTTTTACAGACATTTTTCAACTGTCTTTAAGTTTTATGTGTTAATCTATGTGCCCAAATTTCTTTTCCCTTTTTCTTTTGCTTGTGGTTCTTTTTATTCATTCTCTCCCCAGTTCTTTTTGTCTCAGCCTGCATTTACTGTATATATTCAGGTTTTGATGGTTTGTAAGCCCACTTTTAACTGTAATTTTTTTTATTGCAATTGTTCAATTTGCCACTGGGAAACATGTCTTTTAAGAAAATTATGTGTACCTCCATGGGATAACGTTTTCCATCCACAGTGTGCTCAGAGCCAGGAATGGAGGAGCCATTTCCCCAATGCAAGTGGAACTGCAGGCTGTCGTAGGGCTCGGACAGACCTCCTCCTGAAACCTTCACACCTGTTCCAAAGCTAACCTTGACTGTAAAAAAAAAAAAAAAAAGGTAGGAGAGACAAATAAAAACCACCCCCCCCACACACACACACACACGCATATACCTGTTTGGCCAGTGTTCTTGATGCTCTTCAACACAGACTTGCTGTCATAATTTTGAAAGGTGAATTCAGTCAGATTAGAATCAGGTTTTGCAGCTGATGAGACAATGTTTATGGGTGATTGTCTGGTCCCATTACAAAAATTCTGACCAATGGTTGGCCAGGTGGTGTCATCTAAAAAAACAAAGACAATGAGATTTTTTCATTGATCAAA
>JAFBJR010000234.1:1230309-1449262 GCA_016785285.1 Brachirus orientalis
TGCAGGTTGGCAGATGATAACACCAAGCTGCAGAGCAAAACAAAAAATAATTATCACTAAGCTATTAGTCTCAATAGAAACACTACTTATCCAAGTGTTTAAATTTATAGATAAACAGGTAAAAAAAACCTACCAACTGGATCGGCACAGTGTACGGTTGATATGAGGGCACATGCAGTAAACGCAGCTCTTAGAAGGAAAATCATCTGCAGTAACAGTTGGAAAAAAAAAAAGGGTTAGGTTTAGAACAAAACCAGAGAGCACCCACACTAAATCCTTGGAAAAATACTAACAAAAATTAAAAAAATTAACAGCTAAGCAAAGGCATTTAAAAAAGGTAAATGTCAAAAATTTTGAGCAGCTGATCTGAGTAGCAGTGTCTTACCTTGAAGTACCTTTACCTTTCTCAAGCATCACCCTCTCTCTTTTATTCCCCTTTTGCTCCTCCCTACAGGAGTTATTTTTTTACACCGAGCTCTTAGTCATTATCTGTGGAAAATATAGGAGTCTTTTTTCTTCTTTGCATTTTTGTCTTCGTTTTTTGTAAAACATTGTGTCCAGAGGCACTGAAGATAAGATTAGCATCAACGATCAACAGTTTTGGAGCTAAAGAGACCCCAGTGAAGACAGCACGTGCTATTTATGGAAACAATGTAATGCTGAGACAAAGGTGTATTTCTGCCTACCATGCATCAGTTGTCAGATATGTCCTTTGAAATGCAGATGGATGACAGAATGATAGACAGACATAAAAACAGGCACAGCTGTCAGTTAGAAATTCTTTACTGACTTGAAGGAAGCACAAAACGTTGGATCTGCCAGAGTGAGGTGAGCTGACAGTTGTCAATGCTTTGCCTCACCTAGTTACAGCACAGTGGTATTTCCAAAATAACTAAATGAAAATGCTGCTCTCCATAAACAAGCATAATATACAATAGAGGGCAAAAGTCTTGATTTAACATTTCAGCAATGTTATGTTTGCTGGATTCAAATCATTTTTTTTTTCCATTTAAAAAACACTTTTTAGGCTTTTTAGGCTGTTTTATGTGACATCCATCTTACACTTAAACAGTAGCAAGACTCTGACCTTCTTTAACCTCAGGGAATGTAACCATAATTAGGTTCACAGGTAACGCCTGTCTTTGTTTTCACAGTGGCTACTAAGTTTTACATTACAAATTGTGTGTTTAACTCATTGGATACTTGTTAATAAAAATGTATTAATGTAATTCCAGTTTTATTATTTTAAACTGGAACTTTTAAACTATTTAAATTGATCATCATTTATTATCATGATAATTAATGGCTTCCACTATGAGTGAAAGTTTTCCTATTCTCATTCATATTCTCTGAAAATTGGCCAAAAGAATGTAAACTTATGAGCACAATTTTATTTATTTTTGTAAGTCTATAGACAAAGGTCAAATTGGGTTTCCTTGTAACACCTATAGGGGCTTTTGTAAATGCTCACAGTAACTCTTCAAAGGACCACATGCTTGCCATTTTGAAAATACAATGAACCCCATACATTTAGAGCTATTCCAAATGTGTTTCTTTTACTTAAGTAGTTTAGTTTAGTTTAATTCATTTGCACAATATATAAAAGAAAAACCAAAATCAATACAGATAAGACGCGTAGGAGGGGTTAGAATTGAAAAGGCTTATATAGACACCGCCACTCCAAACAACAGCAGTCACACTACTCAGCAACGAAAACCAGGCATAAAGTGTTAACAGCTCCGTAGTTTAATAATGAAATCACATCAGACAGTTACAATAAAAAAGATGTAAAAAAGAGATGTCTCAAACATCCTTGCTATTTAGAAATGTCTCAACATTTACTTGAATGAAAACAATGTAGATGTTGACAACAGTGAGTCAGATAAACTGCTCCAAAGAGATCATCCTCTATTATTTAATGTGTGTGGCTTAAGAGAAGTCCGACAAAATGAAAGATGAAAGTCTTCAGAGTGTTGTGAGTAAGATGAGTGAATCTCTGTATGTGTACTTATTTATACATCAATATGCACATCTAATGCCTCTGCTGACTACACATTAAGTGAAGTGGCTACAGATTCCTCCTTAATGTTCCATAAAAATGACAGTCTCTTTGTGGGCACGCTCCAGTGCTGCATGACGTACTTATGACACATTGATGACGCCCTGTTTAATGTCCTTAAGTAGATAATTACTACAAAAGGGTGTTGTTTAATTTTGTGTTACCAAATGTACTACTCACTAGATAAGCACATTGTGTTTGCAAATCATTTTCATGCCACTGCCTTTTTCTAATTGCTGATCATTTTTCTCTAAGTCAGTAATGACAAGATAAGCAAGGTAGGGAACTGAGAGGGAGATTTAGCACCCAATAATACAGTAACTACCTATAATGTAAAACCACCATTACCTTAATATTATTTTTTCTTTTACCTAATAAGGTCTAAAAATGTAATACAATTTCTGAACTAATAACATAGTAAAATTTTGTGAAAAATATGTAATAAGCAGTAGCGGGCCATGCATTTCAAACCTAGGCCTTCAGTGATGACCTATGTAGTCCAACCTGAATGTTAAGTATTTCATTCATTCATTGAAAATAAATAATCATTTTCATTTGTTCTTGAGAATATATGCCACAGTGAACTTGAGTATGCACCGTTGCATTATGCATTGAAGAGCAAGAATTGTTTTTTTATTATTATTATTAGTACATTTGTCATTTTATTTTGTTACCATTGATTTAATAGGAACGAAATCAAATTACAAAAGCATATTAAACATTAAAAAAATAAATAAAATGGTTGCACTCACCAAAATGGATGTCTCCAAAGCACTCATTTCAGCACAAAATCCATCCTCCTTTCTTTCCTTAGGAAGACTTCAATGGCTTGGTCGTACAGTTTATCAGCGCGTTTTAGTTCCAACAATAAATCCTTTTCTATCGACATGGAGGCTAATGCTGAAAGCCGTGTCTGTCCAGTCGTGTTTCTGGTGTATGTTTTAATTCGCTTTAAGGCCAAGAATGACCGCTCAATCAAAGCAGTGGACACAGGGATAGTCACAGCCAAATAAGCAAGTGCGTAAAGTTGCCCCATACTCACGCTCAGTTCTTTTTTTAATAAGAAAATCAAGGAGATCAGCCAGACCTTTACCTTCAAAATCAGACATGGCATACATAACAGTCAGTTCTGTTTTTAGTTGGGATAGATCGAACAGTGGCCATGACTAAGCTGGTTAAGCTGGAGAAGGCTGTTTGCGGAAACGTTCTCTGGTATGTCTGAAAGTGCTGAGGAATATAATATACAGAATATATAGTGAATATTTACAAAAATATATTAAACTTAAACTAACTTGCATTATGATTATGATAATGATTTCTGGTTATGTTAGGACAGCAGAGAAGGCCTTGCTGGCCCTGATGGCCCATAAGGTTTTATTGTCTTAATAATTACAATAATCTGGTTATAAATTTTATATGTTCCATCACTGCTAAATGATTTTAGGTTCAGGTCTGGTTCAGTCACATAAATCAGTGTGGTAATTTCTTTTGGAGAAACAGAGAACCTTGGAGAAACTAAGATAAATTTAAAAGTATTTTTTTTTTTTTCAAATTTCAATTTGCATTTCCTCCATGATTCAAGATAAAACATGATGGTTGGATTACGTATAGTATATAGTTGTCAGCATTTACATGTCACAAGAGTTAATAAAGGAAAACTGACTGTCGTTCAGTTTTGGCTCTGATACTCTCTCTCTCTCTCTCTCTCTCTCTCTCTCTCTCTCTCTCTCTCTCTCTCTCTCTCTCTAAATGTGACAGCTGATGGTGGATTTATCTACCGTCTACTCCTTAACCATGTGATTACCATTGGAGTGGAAAACACACCTTTGCTAATACTTCCTCGCACTGTGTGCTCACAAACATACCACCCTCTTGTCTGATCTCAGAAGCAAAACCAGGCCAGGTCTGCTTAGTACTTGGGTGGGAGACTGCCTGGGAATACCAGGTGCTGTAAGCTTAACACGCAAGTGAGAAAGAAATGGCACTCCACCAGTCAAGAGGAGTCCTACTTACACTGGAGGGATAGTCTGATATAATACAAGAAAGCCCCCCCATAATACCAGAGCATCCTATTATTCATCTTTAATAGAGGAAAACAAGAACAACCATAGGTTTCTCTTTGGCACTGCAGCCAGGCTGACACAGAGTCATAGCTCCGTTTTACCAACCATGTCACTAATTAGGTTGTAGGTAAGAAGGATTAAAACCCTCAACTTGTCTCCTCGTCTCCATTCGCTCAATCATGTTCAAAGAAGTCTTACCATTAATTAACAAGTCCATATTGTTTAAAATAACTCTCTCTCCACTTACAGGCTATGTACTGCACTCACTTTAAAAGTTGCCATAATTAACTCCCTACTTAAAAAAACTACTATAGACCCATTCTGGCTAATTATCATCCAATATCAAAGGAATGGCACTAAACTGGTTTAAATCTTACTTATCAGTTTGTTCATGTTAATGATAAAATTTTCTGTTTCTTCCTGAGGTTTCTTCCATTTTTTCCCTGTACAAGGGTTTTCTGTGGCGTTTTTCCTCATTCGATGTGAGGGTCTAAGGATAGAGGGTGTCACTTGCTGTACAGACTGTAAAGCCCTTTGAGGGAAATTGTGTTTGTGATGTTGGGAGTTATAAATTTGACTTGACATAAGACATGCATAATTTAACAAGGCTGGAACACCAAGTGATCAAAGTTGTCAAAACAATCTTGGGTGTGACATACTAAGTAACTTGACTTTATACATTGTGAAGACAGTACCGTCATCACTTACTTAACACATTTTTATTTTTAATTTTAATAATTTTCCAGTTACTGTTGGCTGACCTGAAACAGTGAGTGGAACAATTCAAGTCAAATTTATTTATATACCTCGAATGGCTTTACAGTGTGTACAGCAAGTGACATCCTCTATCCTTAGACCCTCACACAAGTCATGAAAAACTCAAAAAAAAAATGCCTCTGTCAGGATGGACAGACGTGGACAAATTTTCCAATTGTCCATCGACAGCATAAGAACTGTTGATTGCAGATATATTCACCAGGGTGGGGGCAGAGCTATACACAATCACCTCACAGTATTAGCAGGCCTGGACTGAGCTTGTTGAAAAACAGTTTGCTGTCTTTGCAAATGCATGGTGCCAGCAAAAGCTTGACAAGTCTGCATGAGCATTTGTGAATCTACCCTCCTGCTAAGCATGATACCTTCACCCCTGGGAGCTGACTTTCTGTGTGACATAGGGGTCACCTTCTCCAAAAAATTTAGTTTGGACATATAATGACCCATAATTTGTTCATGTAATTTTAACCCTTTTTTATTTTAACCCAACATGCCTGTTGGTTCCAGCTCCCTTAGTGACCCCCAGAAAAGGACAAGCTGTTGATGAAGGGTGGATAAGGATAATACTGTTAGCAGCAATGCTAACATTAATGCTATACTATAGTAATAGTTGTACTATTACTATTACTACACCTACTATTACTGATCACTTAGTGCTTTATCTGTGAGAAGGCAATCATAGTAGTATTTTATTTTTTAGGGAGACTGACATGATTGCAATATAGTGCTTGCATGTAGCACTGTTAGCAGCTGCCGGCTGAACCGATCTACTGGACCACTCCACTCGAAGTACTATTCCAGAATTCCATCTTCAAGCCATCTGAACTGTTATTTCTTCTCTTTCATTTAAGTGATGTGTGGTAAGCACTACAATGCCAGGCTGTTTTTCAAATTTCAAATCTACTGTGCTAAACTCATATGAATGATTTATGTCCTTGTGTTTTATAGAAACGTTTTTACAGTCCATTGTTGTCATCTTGTTGCTCATCTCTCCCCTTATCATATGATGATCCTCTGCTGCAGCTCATATCAAATTTCTGTGTCACATATTCTCTATTATAAACCTTTTCATACCATTCACACACTGCCAGCACACCCATTAGGAGCAATGTGGACTCAATTGTCTTGCCCAAGGAAACATTGGCATGTAGACTAGCAGAGTTGCGTAGTTGAACCCACAACCTTCAATATGAAAGATGTCTGTGAAGATTCTCAGTCATCCAGGTCATGGTATCCAAAAGTGTAGCAAAAAAGGCAACTGGCCTTAGTTGAATTTCTTGAAGACGTTTCGCCTCTCATCCAAGAGGCTTCTTCAGTTCTCCAGAACTTCGCCTCTCATCCAAGAGGCTTATTCAGTTAACTGAAGAAGCCTCTTGGATCATATCTCCATGTGTAAATAGCTCCTCAGATCCCCGTTGGCCAAACATCTGTGAAATGGGATTGAGCCTAAGTAAAGTGGTATTTGACACTTACTTTCCATCCTAAGCAACAAAAGATTTGAATACAAATGAACAAAAGAACAACTGTACATTTATACATAACATAGCAAATAAATAGCATTAAAAAGCTCTTAGGTAGATTACTTTTTAGGGTGGTTCTGCAAACTGACACCTGAGAAGCTTTCTACTGTGGCTTGTGTCAAGCTTCTCTCTTACACAAGCCATTGTATGATGGAAGGATGTGTATGTGGAAGGATGTGAAATACTTTCATGTGTTTTGGGACAATGCTATTGTTTCATTATACATATGTTTATTTTTAGATGGTCAATTTGTGACATTTGAGGCTATGCTACTGCAGAGACACCTTATGACAGTTTTTTTTTTGAACAGGTGATTCAAGACAACGCCAGAAGTTTTGTAGGACTCATCTACTTGTGAGCTCTTTTACAGAGTAACTTTTTTTTACTATTCCAAATTAAAACACACATAATATTAGAGTTCATTCTGCCAGAATATACAGTGGTAGGTGGATCAAGACAGAATGCTGAAATGCCTAACATTTTTGGGAATATACTAATGACAGAAGCAGAGTTGATCCTGGCAGTATGGTAGGACCAACATCCATACATGTATATGCTAAGAGCAAGGAAGAGGAGACGTGGTAATAATACCACCAGAGGGAATTTCATTCATTTACTCACTCACTCACTCATCTTCTGCTGCTTTATCCTCCATATGAGGGTCACAGGGGCGCTGGCGTCTAATCCCAGCTGACATGGGGAAAAAAGCAGGATACACCCTGGACAGATCGCCAGTCCATCCCACACAGAGACCAACAACCATTCACTCATATTCACACCTGTAGGCAATGTAGAGTGTCCAATTGGCCTAATCATCAAATCTGCATGTTTTTGGATTGTGGGAGGAAGCTGGAGAACCCGGATAAAATCCATGCAGACATGGGGAAAACATGCAAACTCTATGCAGAAAGGCCCTCATTCCGACCAGGTCATCAACCTGGGTCTTCTTGCTGCAAAGGCAAGAGTGCTAACCACTACACCAACCGTGAGGCCCAGGGGGAAATTTCATCCCTGGGAATTACTGAGGTAATGAAGGAAAAAGCAATAAATATAAATGCATGATGGGGTTCCATACAAAATTATCCCTTTTCTAATTAATACAGACTTTAAAATTTTAAACTAATTAAAAGCAAACAAACTGTCACAACAAGCCAGTAATTTTTACTTATGAAAGTTGGAGAACAGGGCTGGGGTTACCATGGCAGCAGGACATTTTACAAGACATCAGGTTTCACTGAAAACAGAATCATAATTACTCTTTATTGTTCATTTAATTTCTTTAACAGACACAGACTTCATGACTGGACATTAACAAACATTTAATCTCATTAATGAATACTGGTGGAGGGTCTGGGGATTCTCCCCCAGAAAGATTTTAATGAGCTAGATCTCATTCTGGAGTATTTTAACAGGTTGTTAGACACCTACTCAGGCCAGTAAACAAAAACAATTGATTCAATAACTAATTCAGAGAAAGATTCAATAATAAGTCCTCAGCTATGGTGACAGACAAAACTTCAACACAATGAATTAGTGCAATTTTGTCAACCTATGTAATTGTGGCACTACAATATTTACAGATTATTTCTATACTACTATAAGTTAAGGAAACAAGCTAAAGCTTAATTTGTCATTGTTTTGTTGAATTTAACATAAATCTTATGTGACCTAGGTCTAACATACAGTAGAGGCTCTGTAACAAAAGAATAAGGCTTTAGCAATAGCTGAACATTTTGAGCTGCCACTGGTGATGACATTACATCATTCAGCTTTGATCAGCCTGCACCGACGCTTCACTTGCTGGAGTGATTACTGATGGGTATCATTAAGATTTTAACGATACTATGACCTTTTCAGTTACTGCTTATCAGTCAGGGGCATTAAAGTAACTCGTATTGGTTCTTTTCAGGTGAAAGAATTAAACAAAATAAGTAACAAATTAATGTTTTTTTTATTTCTCATTATTAACATTTATGAGAACTGAAGCACTGTTGATATTATTTTGAAGTTTAATGTTATGTTTACGTTTAATGGTTATAAATTCTACTTTTCTTCTACTGCACATCCCTTTACATTCTGTTAACATTACTTCTTACCAGACAAGGAGTAGCTACTCTGACCTCCTTATTCTGTCCCTGTGCCATGACTGTGTGTAGTTTTTCTGATTGCTCCTCTCCACCAGTAGCAACCACTTCTTTCTTGATATTGGGTGCTTGTGCACTCTGTCGATGTTTGTTGTGAGTGAATTTGCCCAGCATCACCCAATTGCACATTTTTGCACATTTTGCTGCATCCACCTGCAGGTTCCTCAGCCTTTTATCTCTTAATTTTTTGGTGCCTCCCTTACGTTTTGCCACTTTATCCATTTTGGTACGTAATGGAAGCAGAGCACCAAACATGTTATAAAGCTCCTCTGATACGAACGCAAACACTGACTCTAACTCCAGTTGAACAAAAATCGAGATTACTGATGTCTACTTAGATTAATTAAATAATATTTATGGTCAAAAACCTCATAGATTCCTCAGATTAAGCCAGTTTATTGCCGCTTTCTGCCAGCCTCTGAACAGGCACTCTGTTTCTGAGCTAATGGCCGCCCCCCAGGACACTCTCTCACTCAGGAGTCTCTTGTGATTGGCCAGCTACCAAGTGCGTTCCCACTTACTTGTGATTGGCCAGCGACCAGCTGACTGACTGCTCCAAGGTGCTTCTTCTTCTTCTTCTTCTTTAGGTTGAATGTTAACGGCCATGACCAGGAGTAGCTGTTGGGGAAGGATTCGTTGCACGGCAAATGTGCTAGTTACATAACTAAACTTGACAGTGTGTTTATTGTGACACTTTAGTGATGTTTAGATATGGGAAGGACACAGGGACACACCAAAAAACATCAGATATTTAATTTTTAGTGAATGTCATCTTTAAAGGCCAGGGAAGGCACGGGGTTGATAAACAATGTTTATGATATCGTATTTTTAATAAATTATGATAGCAATGGCCCAAAAATGTGCGTCGGTCCGCCGGGAAATGCCTGATACGCCAGAAGGCCAATCCATGCCTGAAGCAGACACAGGAGATGAGCTTCGAACTAAACTACCTCTATATATAACTGAGGATTTTCATTGTGAATGTGGTGGACTTAAGTTTAGTGTTTAGTGAGATTACTTGTGTTTCCACCTTTATAAGCAAAACTCTTATTGTGGCAAAGACTGTTGTTTGTGTCAAATCTGGTGAAATATAACCAGACTTCAGAACGCTTAGCCCTTTACATTACAATTCAGTGAGACGAAATTGTGCGTCTCTTGCTGCCCGTGTGTGTGTCACAGCAGTAGCAACGGACTGGGAATGTACGATCAAGTGGAATGGATTTAAGGTGAGGCGTAATGGCAAGAATGACGAGTTGGCCATGTATATAATTGTAATAAAGTCACAGGGACACAAAGACATCTGCATCCTTAGAACTGTGTACCATTTTTTTTTAATCAAATTCTCCCGCCAGCAATATGGGTTACATAACAAAGGTTCCTATCCAATATGTCTATTCAATACCTAATACTACATCCCCCTTTCCTGCAAGTCTACAGAGGTGCCTGAATAAACAATAATCTCATACTGATGTGTACTTAAACAATAACAAAAGCTATTCAATTTATCTCACTGTTTACCTAGCATTTCAACTATTCAAGCATAACCCAACCTTCAGATTTTCAACTGAAACACCTCTGGCTTCTAATAATCTCATTTAAGTAACCTCCTCCAAAGGTCTCAATGGCTTGTACCAGGAACTTTATCCTGCCATTTGAGAACTCAAACTTGTCACTGACTGTCACTCCGGCAATGCTCTCCTTAGCTTCTCGTTGTGCTCTCTTGCGCCCCAGATGAGCACATCGTCCATCTGACCCAGAACACCTTCCAGTCCCTCCAGGATACAAGACATGCCCATTTGGAAATATTCTGGAGCGGATGATATCCCAAAACAGAAATAGTTCTAGCAGTACCACCCAAATGGGGCTATGAAGGTGGTGAGGAGAGAGGACTCTTTGTTTCTGAGTGCGCACTTACAATCCATCTACTCATCAGCTGACTGCTTCATATTCTCTGGTTCCTGGTTCCACAGTCGCCAGCATGCCATGTCATATAAGTAGCTCTCCCACACACTGCACAGTCAATTAAAGCTTGTGTGGAAACATGCATGCAAGACTGGGGCATACCAAAGGAGAAGATAATGACAGTAATAACTGACAACAGGAGTAATATGGTGGCAGCATTCAAAACCTCCACGCCAGAAGGAGAAGACACCATCTCTAAAGATGACTTCCCCATGATTGAGTGACTCTGAGCCTGAAACTGATGACCTGAGGTAATCCATTTGTAATTGCTTTTACATGACACTCAATAATTGCATGAAATGACAATGAACAGTGATTTTTTTTCTATTTTCCATCTATTTTTATAATATAGACATCTGTTAAAGCAAAAAAACAGCATAGTGCAAATGCAGAATCAACAATGTAAACATGAGTACACAATCCGAATATAAACAAGAGAAAGTAAAAGCACTCTAAACAAGACTCAGAGTCTGTTAAAAAGTTTGAAATTGAAATGAACTTTGAAATCATTTGTCATATAGATTTTGAGGGTTAAATAGACAGACACATTTGTTTATATAATTGTTTATTTATATCTGTCCCCTTGTTAGATACCATCATGTCGACATGGATATGAGTGGATACCATGTGTGGTGCACACCTTACAGCTCGTCGTCCACATGATACAGAATGAAGCAGGTATTAAGAGAGTCCTTACCAAAGCAGGGTCTGTGGTGAAGCTTTTCTGCAAATCCTCTGTTGCATCACAAAGGATGCTGGATATGTGTGGCCTTATGGTTGTAAATGACTGCCCCACACCCTGGTCAAGCACATTCAGCATGGTTGCATGACTCCTCACAGTGAAAGAGGCAGTCTGCCAAGTTGCAAATGACATGGGATGGGACAGTTTGCTCCCTAGTGAGTGGCAAAAGTTGTTGCATGAACTACTGCTGCCCTGTTTGATCTGCTTAAACACTTTGCAAACTTTGAAGAGAATACTAGCTATCGATATTTTGCCACGCTTTGTGCTTTGCTTGGGTCTAGGATCCAACCGATGAAAAGTTCTCACCACTTGTGACAGCTGCCTGCTTTGTCAATCCCACTGTGTGTGAAACCCTTGTTGATGTTGCTGATGACAATATTCAGGAACTCCTGAAACAGACAGAGGGTTAGGTGATCCAGTCCACTCACAAGTAGTGAATGAGTCTGAAAATGATGGATATGGTCGTGCAAAGGAACCCAAGGAACCAGAAGCAACATCAACCTCATCAACACAGCCAGTCTTTAGATTTCTTTCAAAATGCCACACAAAGCCTAAACAGAGAACCTCCACAAACAACATGAGGCAGCAGATCTCAAAGTATAAGGAAGAGCTTTCACAACTCATCACTTGTGATACAGGAACAGACTTCTGGCTGGGAAAATGTGCCACTTTTATCATGACTTAGTATTTGCATTAGACTTATTAGCTATGCCACGGATTACCGGTAACACTTTATATTTTAGCCGAATAAAATTACTGTATATTTAGTCAATAAAAGCCTATGATTTTTAGTTGACTAAAACTAGACTAAAACTAAAATGACATTTTTGTCAAAATACTGAAATGACAGTTTGCTGTCAAAATTTGCTGTCAAAATTAACACTGGTTTTGACTTGAGATTTTTTGTTAATACATTTTTCACTTCCTGTCCTGGTCCGTCTTCTCGCTTCCTGTCCTTTTATTTGCGCTTAACCTGTACTTCCTGTGCAGCTCCCTGTGTTTCTTTTCTCAGAAGATTGACTGGTTAGCCAGGCAGAGCCTCCGTTTCCCACACCTGCCTCTCATCTACCTGATTGATCCTCCCTGGATATAAGCCCTGGTTTTTGCTGCAGCAGGTGTCAGCGTGTCTCGTTTAGCCCAGTGGTAACGCACACCACTTGCTGAAACGTTTGTAATGCTACACTCATTCCGTCTTTTGTTTCCTGCTTTTTTGTAATGAGGTATCTAACATTCCATGACTAAATGCAACCAGATGGTAAAGAGCTGTTGTTTGGAGTACATGGACATGAGTGATGTCTGTTTGACTCTGAAGGTTAAAGGTTAGTTATGGAAGTAAGCTCACTTTCATCGTGGGTGGTTACACAGGGGCCCCAGTACCCTAAAGAAGCAAAAGCTGAGTGTATATAAGGAAAGGAGTAGAAGCTGAAGGTAGAGGTATCACATTGGTTGCCGATCCTCTCACAGACAGCACCGGGATGTCTGGTTAGATGCTGTGTTTCCTTGTAATAAACATTGTTATATGCAAGAAATACAGTGTCGGCGGAGTCTCCTTCATCATCTGCACGTCACCATACAAGAGAAACAACAGTAACAATCATCTCCTTTTTTTCCTAGTGTCCCCATGCGGAGGTCTCTCGTCCAGCTGCCAGTCCTTCTCCTCGCCTTTTGTTTGTATCCCTTAGTTAATTGCTTAGTTTATTTTTTGTAAATAAATACCTTTAACTTGCCACTGCAATTCAGTCTCTGCTTTCACTGGTCCATTCACTAGACACAAACTCTATCATCACACTTCCCCTTCTTGCATGTTTTTGACTTCCACTTTTTGTGTTCACTTTATTTCGATTATTATCATCACAGAAAATCCGTTGGCCACCGACCCCCAGTGGTCTGGGGTGGACTGGCCCATCTGGCATTTGCCAGATTTTACAGATTGCCAGTCCGAGCCTCACTCACTCTCACTTAATCATCTTCTATTGCTTCATCCTCCACATGAGGGTTGCGGGGGGCGCTAGTGCCTAATAACAACTGACATAGGGCAAGAGGAGGGGTACACCCTGGACAGGTCACCAGTCTATCTCAGGGCCACACATATCCCCAAATGTGCATGTTTTTGGACTGTGGGAGCCTGCTCTGTTCAAATAAAAGCAATTCACTCAACTAATTCACAGTCATGAGACATGTCTCCAGGTAATGAGACAGGTACAGCATGAGCATGATGTCAACCTTGGATTTGAGGACATAGTGCACCAAGGCCTGAGGACTTAGCCATGCCAAACTAAACTGCAGTCACACCAACCTGGATGTCAGCGTGTGACAGTTAGAGGTGCCTTCACTTATAAATAAGCCCTCAAAACTTCCAAGATAGTGAGAGACAGAGTGACAGAAAATGCGCCGTTTCAAGTTTTCTCTACAGTACTTAAGAAATAGCTATCAACTACAGAGGTGCAGACATAGGCAGACTGGCATAAGTACATACGACACTGTTCAAGGAGCACCTGATTGCTGATAGAGCATGCATTTTTGGTATCAGATAATCATATTTGTGATAATGATAAAAATATGATTGCCAACTCCTACTTCCTAACATTCAGGTTTATTTATTCAGGTTTACTTTCATGGGCTTATCTTGGTTTTTTTCAATGTTAGTGCTGTTGCATGAAGCTGTCTTGCCTTTACTCATGTGCATGTGAACATAAATTTAATAGTTAAATTAATTTAGTTAAATGGGCTTGGAAAGTAAAAACATCCTCTTGGGAGCAATTTTTACACACTGCAAACACTACTGCTTCGATGCAAGACCCAGGTGAACTTGTTTATTTCTTTTTTGTCCGCTTCATTTTAGGCAGTGACACCAACTCCTTTGTCATTTCTGGCACAACACTATGCACAGTTACCAACCAATAGCATAGCTGTTAGCCTTGAATGTTCGTAGCAACTTACAATTTACAACAGCACTTGACATTTCATTATTCCAGTCAATTGAAAAGTCGATAAAAATCGAATAAGGTGTAAAATGCAAAAGAATGACCACTTAACGTCGTTGTATCAAGTTTAGAATCAGTTGTGTCATGTTTATAGAACTACAGTGTCATTTGTACAAGCAGCAGCAGAGATTATTAAAAGAAATTATACTGATGAACTTTTAATCAAAGCATAATAATAATGACAGCAGTATTATTGTTAGTGATAATAATAATAATAATAATAATAATTAATAAAATAAAATAATAATCATCAAAACTGGGTCTGGATCCTGCAGCCTGCAAAATGAGGACAGAGGGAGAGAGAGGTTGAAAGGAAGCAGACACAGACTTGGGAGAGAAAAAAAAATAAGGTTAATGACACATGATTAAGTCATATTCATACCCTGAGTGTGAGAGAGTGAGTGTGAAAGAGTGAGTGTGAGTGCACCGAAGGAAATCCTCCAGCAGTCTAGGTCCATAGCAGCATAACTAAGAGATGGTTCAGGTTCCAGCTCTAACTATAAGCTTTATCAAAAAGGAAGGTTTTAAGTCTAACTTTAAATACAGAGAGAGAGTCCGCCTCCCGAACTGACATTGGCAGTTTGTTCCACACGAGAGGAGCCTGGTAACTGAAGGCTCTGCCTCCCATTCTACTTTTATGGACTCTGGGAACTACAAGTAAACCTGTGTTTTGGGACCGAAGTGATCTGTTAGGCTGATAAGGAGAAACTAGATCTTTGTATGGGAAGAGGAGGATTTTAAATTAAATTCTAAACTGTACAGGGAACCAGTGTAGAGAAGCTAACACTTGAGTGATGGTTTTAGGGTTAGAGTTAAAAAGGTCTTTTCACGATCTTTATCTTTGCCACTTATTTTCTCTTGTGGCTCACAATTTTGTTGGACATACTCCGGTGTTGCATAATAAAGCACCGCCTTCTCACTTAAATTGCTCACATATCGCAAAGTCAATTTCTCTCAACTTTTTGAACAGTCAACATTTTCACTTCCGGTGGTTTCTTTAGTCTAGAAAGCTAGCTCCTAAATAATGGCTTCTCTCTTTCCTTCTCACTCTCCTGCTTTCTCTTGCTTCGTCTGTGACATGTTCAGTTATTCCTCTGCCTCCTTTAGTGTTAATGGTACATGTAATAGGTCTAGTTGACTCACAGCTATGGAGGAGATGCTAGCGTGTTTGTTCCACTGAAGCTCCACTGTAGCTCCCTTAGCTGGGGGTTGATGGAACACTTTGCCGCAGACAAAGACAGAGCAGGCATTGACAAAGGCATATCACCAGTCATGGAGAGCCACCAGAAATGTCGCTGGATGAATTCCAGGGTACGCTGAATTCCGGGATGGCAAGCAAGCTTAGAGGAGTGGCACCACTGGAGAACCTGAGACTTGGTCCGTGACGAATAAGCGGTCAGGTGGGCCATTACCCGGAATCCGGCTGATCCTACTGGGCATGGACCTGAGTCTCAATCTCCCAGGTGGCTGCTCCAAGGATGCAAGGAGGAAGGATGGCATCAGGAGCATAATCCAACCCCTCCTGGTCAGTCTGAAGGGAGAGGGCATCAAGCTCATCATCCCGAGAGCCAGGACGGTAGGTAATGGTGAATGCAAACCAGCCCAAGAAGAGGGCCCACCTGGCCCACTGGGGGTTGATGCCACTTAGCTGACCGGAGGTACTCCAGGTTTTCGTCGTCCGTCCAAACAATGAAAGGTTGAGGGGTCCCTTCAAGCCAGTGTCGCTATTCCTGGAGGGCAGAGACGTGGGAAAGAGCCGTCGGGAGAAAAACACACAGGGGTGGAGCTATTGGTCAGTGGGGGAACGCTGAGAGAGGACTGTCCAGGGCCAGTGTTAGAGGCATCCACCTCCACAATGTATTGTTGGGCTGGATCAGGATGGAGCAGGACTGGGCCAGTGGTGAAGAGATG
Organism: Brachirus orientalis; assembly: GCA_016785285.1. Classification (NCBI taxonomy): domain Eukaryota; kingdom Metazoa; phylum Chordata; class Actinopteri; order Pleuronectiformes; family Soleidae; genus Brachirus; species Brachirus orientalis. The sequence continues at coordinate 1,246,469 of JAFBJR010000234.1, forward strand.
CTTGAGGCAGGAGAAGGCCTCGTCGGCAAAATAGGATCAGGTGAATAGACTTTGGGTGAGGTGAGCCGCAATCTTACTGTAATTTTTATATGAACTGCCGTAAAAGTTTGCAAAGCCGAGGAAGTGTTGTAACTGCTTTCTGGTGATGGGAATGGGCCAAGAGGCTATGGCCTGGATCTTAGCTGGATCGGCCCAAAACCCGCCCCTTCTCAATATTAAATGCCAAAAAGGCTAACTGAGGACATGTGAAAATCGCATTTCTCGGCTTTGACATTATTGAACATGTCAAGGAGAATATCATTCGTGAGTGCTTGAAAAACTGCAGGGCTGTTGGTGAGCCAGAAAAGCATCACCAGATACTCGAAATGACCAATCGGAGTGTTAAATGCAGTTAAAGGCGACAAGACTCTGCAAACCAGGAGTATAAGAAGGCAGGAGCTGATGAGGGAATTACTGGCAGGTACACTCCAGCACAGGTGAGTTGATTGAAAAGACACACAGGAGGAGGAGGAAAAGGAGGCAGAGCAGACTCATAACATTATAATTCCGGTCTGCTAATTAAATCAAAATTAAAACATAAGTATAAGTCATTTGAAACTTTTCTCTTAGGGACTCTTAGTCCCTCTCATTCATACTGGAAACTACAGCAACATGTCCTGCTAGTTATTGTCTGCTGTCCACCTGGCCCTTTCTTAGAATTTTTGCCTGAGTCCTTTACTCTCCGACCATTTTCTAATCACATTTAACTTTCATATAATCATTAACAGCAAAAATAGAGACAATTATTATTACAGTCGAAATCTGTCTGAGATGACTGTTTCTAAATTTAAGGAGAGAGCTCCACTGGCACTGACATCACCGCAGTCAGTGCCAGTGCCATTTAGAAACATTCACAACGTGCAACACTAGATTCTGTTGCCCCTCTAAAAAGGAAAGTAGTGAGTCTGAGAAGGTTAGTCCTACTTAGACTGGAGTGATAGTCTGATAAAATACAAGAAAGCCCTCCATAATATCAGAGCATCCTATTATTCATCTTTAATAGAGGAAAACAAGAACAATCATAGGTTTCTCTTCAGCACTTTAGCCAGGCTGACACAGAGTCATAGCTCTGTTTTACCAACTGTCCCACTAACTCTAGGTAGTAACAATTTTATGACCTTTTTTCACTAACAAGACCATTAGAGAAAAAATTAATCTCATCCTGCCAGCTAATAAAACTGATCTGTTGTTCTTGCAACCGTCTGTCTCACCTCGTTTAGATAACTTCTTACTTATAGATCTCTCTGAGCTAAATTCAATAGTAGCAGGATCAAAACCCCTTAACTTGTCTCCTTGACCCCATCCCCACAACAATATTCAAGGAAGTTTTACCATTAATTAACAAGTCCATATTGTATCAAATAAATCTTTCTTTACCTACAGGCTATGTACCACACTCTTTTAAAATTGCCATAATTAATTAATTAATTAATAATTAGCTATTCTAGCTAATTATCTGCTTAGCAACAATCTGTTTGGAGACTTTCAGTCAGGGTTTAGAAAACACCACAGCACAGAAACGGCACAATTAAAAGTCACAAACAACCTTCTGTTAGCCTCAGACAATGGCCTTGTATATATACTGGTACTATTAGACCTGAGTGCTGCATTTGACACTGTTGAGCATAACATTTTATTACAGAGCCTGGAGCATGTTATTTGAATCAAAGGAATGGCACGAAACTGGTTTAAATCTTACTTATCAGTAAAGGACTAATTCTTTTTACTGTATACATGCTTCCCCTGGGTAGCATCATTACAAAACACAAGCTAAATATTCACTGTTATGCAGATGACACGCAATTATACATATCCATAAAGTCATGTGACCTTGGCATTGACATATTTTCGACCCAGATTTGTCATTTGACTCACACATACAACAAGTCTGTAAGTCAGCCTACTTCCACCTATGCAACATAACAAAAATCAGAAACATCCTGTCATTAAAGAATGCTGAAAAGCTTGTTCATGCCTTCATTACATCTAGACTAGATGGGTTAGGGTCTAACCCTAACCCTAACTGTAACTCATTATTATCAGGATGCTCAAAAAAGTCTCCCACTGTGGGTCTTGGAGGCAGACACTGTCCCTAAATTTAAAGTCAAACTTAATACTTTCCTTTTTAATAAAGCTTATAGTTAGAGCTGGTTTAAGTAAACTCTGAGCCATTGCTTAGTTATGCTGCCATAGACCTAGACTGCTGGGGGAATAGCCATTATGCAGCAAGCACTCTATCTCTCTCTCTCTCTCTCTTTTTGCAGGAAAGGATTGGTGTGTATGCAAATATGAGAGGTATACATTTTTCTTCCTTGTTTTAAGGCAGATTACAGCCTGAAAGTGGGTAGATTTAGAAACTAGTTTTAAGTATTCTAGCCAAGCAAAATATGCTTTCCCCAATAGCAGATTATATATTTTTTTATTATTATTGAGATTTTTTTGGCTTATTTCTGGTATAGCTATTTTTGCAGTGTACTCTTCTGAACTCTAAGAACTTATTTGATATTTTACTTTTTCTGGTATTTTTCACATTTCTGTGTTTTTGTAAATATTTAATACTCAGCTGGCCTGTTCAAATTAAACATCCTAAAAACTACTATTGTCCATCTATACCTGTGCTTTTTGAGAGAACTCTGTGACATCAGCAGTATGTTTTACTTGATCTGCAAGAAATATAAATGCATGGAACACAATTTTTAATTTCATGTCGTCAATAAAACATTGCTTTTGGTGTTATTTTGGTGTTGTCTGACCAAGACCAGTTTCACTTACTGTATCTTCATCTCAGGCTGAGATGAAAACATGTAAGAAGCCACACCTTTGTTATGCACTTACTTCCTTTTATGTTGCACAATCCTGACCCACTTGCACTTGTGTCTTTATTGCCAGGTATTTGTTTCAGCTGTGGGTCAAAGAGTTCTATCTCTGTCAGGAGCAACCAACTGGGTTTAGTAATAGAGAGGAAGATAAAAGGATGTGACATTTAACTAGATCGAATACTGACAAATGTTCCTTAGCCGATGAATGAACTTGTTCTTCTCTGACAAAGATGTTGTAAACTGAGATCTGTATATGTATATATATATATATATATTTATTTATTTATTTTCTGACATTCAAAATCAATGCAGAGCTGTGAGTAGATGTGCAAATAGCCTATAGCACTATAGGAATAGTGATTCATTCAGACTGACTGATCACGTTTGTATCCAACCGCCAGAATCAGTAGGTTCACGATGGAGTGAAGGTTATCATCTCAGTGTTTTCACACCCAAAGTTGTTTGACATAAAAGGCTTTATCTACAGACTTCAGCAATGTTGGTGGTAGAACCAAATAATAACCACGCTTCTTGTCTTCTCTTCTCAACAAAGTTTCCTTTCAGAATTCACGCCACTCGTGCACAAAGTGACCCCAAGTTGTAAATTCACATTCAGTGTGACTGCAACATTGAAATAAATGAGGGATGCAGCAAAGCTTTCATTATGAATGCTGTGCTTATAATTGTGGCCACATTTCATCCACCCACAGTGTCTGCATCAATGAGGACAAAATAATGTAATTATTATAAGAACATTTTAAAAGGAAGATCAAAGATCTAAAGTATCACATTATGCAACTATAGGTAATAAAATAGTCAACTCTTGATATTCAGATCTCAAATGTTTTGCCAAACTTGGATTAATTGAATTAATTTTAGCAGCTGCTATTTTCTTTTGTTCAATCCATGAATTTTTAAGAACAGTCTTTAGAAAATTATTATTAATTTTGCATACCATTACCATGAAATCTAGGAGAATCAGATCTGTTAGTCAGCCAACAATTCACTTAAATGAATTGTGTGTAAGAAATACAATTATACATAATACATAATAGTAAGTCCCATATTAGGGAATTTGAAGACAGAATTTCCTTCTGGACAGAAAAGCAATCAAGATTAGCTTGACATTTACATACTGGAGCATAAATTTAGGGCACTACTAATCATGATAGTTCAGTAACAAGGCTAAGTTCAAACAAAAATCATACAGGGGAGACAGGTTAATCTGCAACATAATCGTTTGTAGTCATTAACATCTCCCAAGCATGAGGCTCAGAGCCAACAGCCCCACTGAATAATAGGTTGTAGAAGCAGAGCTCTCAAGCTGTGTTGTGACTTTTAGAGGCGGCTGGACGTTTCTGTAGACATTAATCATAATCGGTGATGAGCTGTTGGAGACATGTAGCTTTGTGCTGAAGAGGTCAATCTGGAGACAGGATATTGAAGGAGTTAGCTGCGGCTGACACTGGTAGTGCGCATGCAGTGGTCACAGTGCTTTAAAGGCCCTCAGGCGAAACTCACCAAATCTTTGCTGACTTTGATTGGCTGCTTGAACACTGTCCAAACCACGGCCTCATTGCAGCTGGGGGTGGTCAGAGAGCCCAGGTAGCGGTAATACTTTGAGCGATCCACTCCATCCAGGAACTCATTCATTGAAATCCCAGGTGAAATTGAAACAGAGTCATCTAAAGACAGAAACAACTTCTGAGGGGACTGCAGCTGACATGTCATTCCAGAACAGTGATCAATTCCTTACCTTTGTTTGCGATATTGTCCAGGTAAGACATCAAATTATTCCAGACTGTAGGTTTGTCAGTGGCATTACCCGGCATTTCCTGAAAGAAAGCGAACCATAAGATGTACAAAAGAGCTCTGGACATCATGTGGCCCAACATCATGTTGGCTGGCAAAACACCAGTGCCACTTTCAAGCTTGTTGTGCACTGTGCACTTTAAATCCACAGAGATCAAACAAAAAATATATCTCATCCTTACATCCTTTTCACAAGTATGGAAACAGCAAGTGCGGGCATTATTCTAGACCTGCTGTATTACATCCTCAACATACTCATAAACTTTCCCTCACTCTAGCAAATAAAATAAACCATTGTTAACTCATTGTTAATTGGACACTCTAACTTGAACTTTATCATGCTTATGTAAGATAGTAATACCTTTGAGCAGGTAAAGGTCTATACAGATCCAAAAGGCCCTCTGGATCCAGTGGATCAAAATGTAAAAAAAGGTTGGTGCTGGTATATAAAATATAGGTGACAGAGTGTTTCAGCCTTGGTGGATGTCTGTGTCCTCTGCTTGATCTTGTGCTTGTATAATAGGACAAGGACTGTAGTTGAACAGCAGCCTAGCTTGACTTCACTGTGCTTTGAAACATTTAACTCGACTGAAACAAAATGGTGTAGTTACCTCCCACTTCCAACAGGCATAACCATTTTATGTTACATTGTTATCTCACCTCAATAAAGAAACCAAGAGCAGCAAGTCCTGTAGAGTCTGCAATTGCCTTTGTTACGTTTCCATTATAGGATGACTTGATGTGCACAATGTGCAGCTGTGGAAAGTCAAGTCAAGACAAGTATGTGAATATGAAGCCATTGCTCCAACTCCATTCTGTATAAATCAGCATTGAGGAAAATTATGTGTACCTCCATGGGATAACGTTTTCCGTCCACAGTGTGCTCAGAGCCAGGGTGAGTGGAGCCGTTTCCCCAGTGCAAGTGGAACTGCAGGCTGTCATAGGGCTCGGACAGACCTCCTCCTGAAATCTGCATGCCGCTATTGAAATTAATCTTGACTGGAACAAGTTGAAAAATAGGGTTGTTAAGTGCTGTGACCAATAAAGTACAAGCATACTTTTAATGCACTCAGGATCAACGATTCTGATATCATTATTGGATATAAGCAGCAATAAGTAGATGTGTTGCAATATCACTTGTTTGGAAAAGCAATGATGACCTGTGCTCTGCTAGGCTGTCAAGAGAATTTGGAGAAAAGTAATTCCTTTAACACAAGACTAAAGAACCAACACAATGCACAGCAATGATTTACCACTAAATATTAAGTAATATTCATTTAAATCTAATTCAATTTCCTATATATTCAATTTCCTATATATTTGCTACCCTTACATTTTGGTGTTCAACAGAGAGGCTGTCTTCTAAGTTGTTCAACATATCTGGATCTAAACAGCTTGAAATAAATTGTGAAATCTTTTCGTATATTTATCATTGGATGTCAAACCCAAATGTTTACAACTAAAATAAAGGAATTTTCCTTCACTCTGCCAAAAGTATAATTTGTATTTTGCTGTAATGGTATTATTAAGTATTTAGTTTTGGCAAGTAATCATATTTGTTGTACAGTTAGAAAAAAGTAGTATCAGTGCATCCAGTGACCCAGGTTCAGGTCCACCTGTTGTCCTTTGCTGCATGTCCTTCTCCTTCCATGCTTCACTGCCCTGTCCACAAAAGGTAAAAAACTTATGTATAAAAAAAGGATAAATACACAAAGACACACCTGTCTTGCCGGTGTTTGTGATGGTTTTCAGAGCAGACTTGTTGTCATAGTTATGGAAGGTGAATTTAGTCAGTTTAGAATCTCCTTGGGCAGCTGTTGAGACGATGTTGATTGGTGACTGTCTGGTGCCATTACAATATTTAGGAGCAATGACTGGCCACATGGTGTCATCTGTAAAGACAGGCAATTCTCTAAGGAGCAGCGACAATGAAGCGACAATGTGGATATTTACAGGTAAAAAGAAAAGATTACTCACTGCAGGATGGCAGGAGATAACACCAGGCTGCAGAAAGAAGAGAAGCAAGCAATTTTCATTTATTAATAGCTGGAGACAGTGTTAATCCCAAAGTTTAAGATAAAACAATCAAAATACCTACCAACTGCACTGCCTTCACAATGGACTCTTGATATGAGGGCGCATGCTGCAAACAACGCTAGGACGATCATCTAAAGTAACAGTCAAAAAGTCACTTGCCAAATTTATATACATCCATAGAAATTTTAAACAGATTGGAGCAGATCTTTGAGCAGCTGAATCCAATGGATGTGAGCAGTGTCTTACCTTTGATGCACCTTGACCTTCCAGTGTGTCTTCAAACAGTCTTCACGTTCTTCTCTTTTATTTATCTTGTCAATTGCAAGGAGGCTCCTCCCTGCACTTGTGTTTATTCACTGCGTTTTTTTTTTCGTTTTTTTTTAATAATCGTGATGATTGACACCATTTTCCAGACAGAGTCATTGATAACTGCCTGTGATACAGCATATTTTGAGTGTCTGTATCTTCTCTACTGCTTAGTTGATTTACTGTATGTCATGCTGTAAAAAAAAAAATAATGGTTTGACTTTTCAGTCCCCCTCTAAACAGAAAGCTGAAAACAGAAAGTTGAAGACACTATATGTATGCATACTTTTTTTCAACATATCATCTGTAAGAGGCTTTAATAAATAATAGTGTCGAGTCACAAATTACAATTAATTTACGTCAGTTATTGCTGTCAATAGATACATGATTTTATGTTGTTAATCCCTCCTCCTCCATACTATAATGTCTGTAAGTAACTATAGAGACAACTTATATTTTCATATTACGACACCAACAGCCCCACTGCCTATGTCACAAATGACAGTTACTGGACTGTTCTATATATCATAAGAATTGGTGGACCTTCTAACAATCGAGAGAAAATATGTATCTCATACTATTTGTTAATAAAGCCCTAACTCTGATGGTCCCAAAATACAGTGGCTCTAATCTCACTAAATTCAGGTTTCTCCAGCACAAGATCCAGTGATTACTAACCATGGACAACCCGCATGTACAAATGGTAGAACCAGTTTGAGGAATTTAAATACCCTTAACTTTAACCTTTAATGACTCCTGTCATCAAACTTCAGAGTTTGAGGGCAGTTCCCCATATAAGAATCGGGATGGTATACATTGGGACAGAGGCAATACTGATCAAAATCAATGGATCGGCTATCAAAGAGAGAAAATGTAAAATCTGATACAATTCAAAAATTGAAACTTACCAAGTGCTATGATGATGAAGTGGAGTGTACCACTATAGGGGTGGGTGGGGGTGGATCATGCTGGTCAAAGTGAGGCCAAAACATAGAACACGTCAAGAACATTCTCCAAGGCTAAGGTGTGTTCAAGCATTCATTTACTCTGATAGATGCAGGTGGATGATAAACAGTAACTATCAGAACCGGTTTTCTTTGATTTTAAAGTAAGATTAGATCGACTAAGGATAAGAAAGAGGAATATTTAGGTTTGAGCTTGGGGTTAATTAATAGACTAGTATTAAAAATGGTTGCGACTTCTCCTCCTTGGCCTGAGTTTCTGGGAATATGGGTGTGGGAGGTGTTAACTCATTTAAACTAACCTATTCTTCTTCATGTAACCATGTTTCAGTCAGACACAGTAAATCAATGATTAGATCATCAATAAAAACTGATTTTGAGGAGAGTGATCTTATATTTAATAGTCCACATTTAAGAGTGGTATTGTGGGATCCTGTTTTATTATCGGTGTTGTTTTTATTAGATTGGACTGTCTAACTCATCTTCTAATGAACTTTTCCATATTTTTAGATAATAGTGCGGCTCCATCCAAAGTGGGATGGATGCCATCTCTCCTCATGACCCCCCAAACGTTTGCCAGTTAACTATAAATGTAAAGTTGTTTTCTGGATACCACTGTGACAGCCAGTGATTGAATGACGATATGCAACTATGCATTTTTTTTTCAGCGCATGATGTGACAACTCTGGCCACACTGTTGGTATAGTGGTTAGCACTCTTGTCTTTGCAACATGAAGACCTAGGTTTATGACCCGGTTGGAACCCTGTGTGTGCATGGGTTTTCTCTGGGTTCTCCAGTTTCCTCCCACAGTCCAAAAAGATGCAGATTTGGGGATTAGGCCAGTTGAACACTGTAAATTGCCTGTAGGTGTAAAAGTGTGAGCAGATGGTTGTTTGTCTCGATGTGTCCCTGTGATGGACTGGTGACCTGTCCAGGGTGTACCCCACCTTTCGTAGTATGTCAGCTGGAGTTAGGCACCAGCGCCCCCTGTGACCCTCATGAGGAGAATAAAGAGGTAGAAGATGAACGATGATGAGTGTGACATGTCCTCATCTTGGTAGAGGCTTAAATTAACATATAGACACATTCTCATTGAAATTTTTGTCTTTTTTTTTCATTACTTTCTAAATTGTTGATTAATACTTCACCAAAACAATGAGATAACACATATGAAATAATGTATTAAACAAAAAGGTGTCAAACAAAGCAGACTGTGTTTTATATTTTAGATTGTTCAGAGGTCACCTTAAGCTTTGATGACAGCTTTTCACACTCCTGACAGTCACGAGGCAGTTAGCTGGAATGTAGTTTTATTTTAAAACCATTCTGTCTATCAACATAAAGCAGGATATTTTTTTCTTCAGCTTGCATTTCCTCCTTGCTCGGGCTCCTGGTGAACTCCTCCAGCAGAAGACACGTTAACATTATTTGTCACACTGGGCACTTCATCCTCACTCTGTGTTTTGGTCTCTTTTGAGGTTTTAGAAATAATGTCCAGAATTCATTTCTGTGTTATTGTTTTCCCTATGCAGTTTTTGACTGGAGCTGATAACTACCCTTAGACTTTTATCTGAGTGTGCTGATGTCATCATGTTAGATAGTGGAAAGTAATATATTTCAACATACTCTAAGCAGCTTTTAAAATATTATCGGACAAGCAAATTATCATTCACAGTTAAAAATAAAACAATTATTCAGTTTCTGATAAAGAACCCTCAGCGCCCCACTTCCAAACATTGAACGAGAGCGTGTGTCCAAACCTGTATGTACAAAGGCATGTGACAGAAATTCCCCACATTTCCATATACAGATGGTTTAGATGACAGACTGATACATAGACAGGCAGAGATAGATTGACCTGAGCCAGATAAAATGATACACAGAGTGGATCTGTGGGAGTGGCAAGACTACTAAATTCTTTGCTTCTGCTGGGAAACATTTCATTTTAAGATCCTCCTCTAAGCTGTAACTAAATAAGTAAGATTTTTATTTACAAGAATAATACCCAATATAATTATATACTGTAAATATAAATAAATAACCTAATACCTAATACATTTGCTCCTGGTCTGTCTCCTCGGGTTTCTGTCTTACTATGGAAAGTGCCATGTGATTATAAAACAAATTAAATCAAAAATCAAAAATCTTAAATACACATGTTCTGCCTCTGAACGTGGCTGCCCTCTTCAATAGCACACAAAAAACAACAGATAATCTTGAAGCTGTAGATATATGTTTATCCAATCAAGGGCCACATACTGGAGTGACACAAATTTTATTTCCAAAACGGGAACTTATGATTAGATTTCTGTGTCAAAATCTGTTACATAATTGAAATTTGTCCTTAATGACAAATAGAATAGAAAAGTTCTTTGTTATTTTTATTGCTCCACTAAAAACATGGTGCAAACGTTTACAGTTCAACAAAAGTTGAAGGAAGACGTGATAGATGTTAATGGTGAGTCTGAAATGTTATCATACTTGAAAAACATGATAATAAATCACAGGTTGTTTGACTTGTGTGTATCTGTGTGTGCATGTATGTTCATGGGGCTGGTCACACCTGCATGTAACAATAACTTTTTTCCATTTGCTACTGTGACATAGTGACTTTGTCACTGACTGCAGACTGCACACACACACACAAATAAAGATACACTGTTTCAGTTCATGAAGACCAAACAGAGACCGAAAAACAACAAACAAACAAACAACAAAAGTCAGCAAAAGTTATATATTGCAACTTTAAGTAAATCCAGTTGTCACACTGGCAGATGCTTGAGATGGATAAATTTAATTTCATTTTTGAAACCTGATGTTTAACATGACAATGTGTCAACAATGACTTCGACTATGATCAAAGAAAAAAAGAAAAAAAAAAGAAAAGCATCTGATAATCAAAGTTGTGAAAGAGTATTTGAACTAGACTTGTTTCATTTTATACGTTACCTGCTTATATAACAACTATGTCTGTGACATTTAGAATGAAACCAGCTAGTCTCGATCAATATTTGGTCAAGAAGACTGTTGCTTTACTGCTTTGGATTACAAGGCACTTAAAATCCCAGTGTTTGGTTCGTTCGAATGGCACTCTCTGCTCTACAATGATGAGGATCAGACCAGAGGATAATCTACCTTGGAACTCCAGGCTGTTAAAGTTTAAATAGAACAGAAACTGATGTGAACACTGATAGTCTCCAAACTTGTCTGATTGGTCAGCCTTGCATGCTAAATACACACTGTATGACTCCAGATCTAGTTCAGTGTTTGACTTATCAAACATATTATCCAAGAATACAATTATAACATTTTAACAGTGCACTAGGGATTAAAAATATACAGACACAAACCCTGACACATCTAGACAAATAGCATTACAAGGTAAGATTATATTCATTATTATCATAATAGTTAAATATAGCTTAAACCAACCACATTAACTCTCATTAACACACATATATATAGTAAAAGTCCCACCCCTGCACCGTCCAACCCAATGGTACCCTTCTGGAACAATAAAGAGCTCCTTATTTGGGGACTCTCTTACATGCACACCCTGGGAATCAAGGAGAGGAGAGAACAGATAAGTGTTTGGCACATACCGTACAAACACTTAATTGCCGTTTGTGATACTTTTTACTGGTGTGGCAACAAGGCATCCTTTTAAGTGTACTGAATCTTTCCAATTCGTTCATTAAAAAGATTTGTTCACCAAATCGTTCAGTACTTCCTGCATGACCGGAGCACAGACTACGTCTGACTCACTCCCTGAACTGATACACAGCTTAACGGGTTGTGATTCATCTCACTGTCACCAGCTGTCGGCAGTGCTGTCGCTAAATACACCAGACTCCACTGTTAAATGTTAAGATTTTAGGAATTTCCTTAATAAACATTGGAGATTAACACATCTTTTCGGGGGTTTTGCTTCTTTTAAAGTTATCTACAGTTCGGCATGAATTGACATTGTTTCTGGATTTGCTGAGGCTGATTCTGACAGTTTAAACCGCTGATTCACTCAGGGGGCACATATTAAAGATCACATAGAATGGTCTTTTTGAACCAAAAATCGAGATTACTGATGTCTACTTAGATAAATTAAATAGTATTTATGGTCAAAACCCTCATAGTCTCTTTAGAGCAAGCCAGTTTATTGCTGCTCTCTGGCAGCCTCTGTACAGGTACTCCATTTTTGAGCTAATGCCCGCTCCCCAGAACACTGAGTCTCCCAACGAATGAGTCACATGATGAACTCGTTTGCGAACTGTTTCCTCCTAACGAACGAATCAAAGTCAAACATAATGGATACTAATGGAGATTAAAATAGCCCCCATTACATGAACAAAAAAACTCGTGAAAAGCGAAGAATGTCTAGACCCAACTCTGGGAGGCTATGGCCAAGACAAAAGGAATAGGGCTCGTAACTGGAAGTTCCTGGTTTAAACAAATCCCCCATTGCTCCCCAGGTGCAGATAAGCAGCAAGTGCTGCCTGCTGCTTATCTGCGCCTGGAAGTGCATAAAGACAAAAGGTTAATGTCTCAGTCACCTGGGCTGCCAGACTTGATGTCATCATCTTTACCTCAAAATGTAAAACCCAATGTACATTACTTTTTAGTTTAAATATGTTTATATTGGAACATTTCTAAATTTGTAATCCAGCAGTCCAATGTAGATGGGATGAAAATAGGAAGCATGATTATGCATGTTAATAAATACAGTTAAGAAATGTATACATTAGCCTAATGACTGCACGGGTGCACATACACACATAAACGTACAGTATATATGTATTTATAAATAGTTTAGAAATGATCATGTTTGGATAAATGACAGCAAGTCATCTTTTGTCTCACAGAAGAAATGCGGTTCTGTTGAACAGTCTGTTAACACACGTCATTGTCTCTTTAAACTGGTTGTTTGGTTGTTTTGTCATTCATCCTCTCAAATGTTACATAACTCAACATTCCAACAGTCAGCAGTCAAACATCTCCATGCACAGTCAAGTCGAGCTCAACTATACTGTTCACTTGTACTACTGACCTTGTTGACTTATCCTTTTGTGGACTGGCTTCTTTTATTCTTCTTCTTCCATTCCTTCTAAATATTAGAGTAAGATTCGGGCCATGTACACAGAGCGCCAAGGTCAGCTTGAGTCAAACTCTGCAGCAGTAGTTCATACTCAATCACATTATCTGGGTGTGTGAGTTTGACTATGAGAAATTTGATTTTGTGCAATTACAATCAGACTAATATGTTTACATGTATTTCAAAAGTCTTTTCTAATTTCATGTAAATCTACTTAGTGTTACACCGCCTAATCATTGTTATCACTCGTGTTAAACAATACTACAGAACAATACTATTGGGCAGGTGATCGGCTGTGATGCCCCCTAAAGGGAGAAGTTAAAAGAATATTGTTGTTTGAAAAATTTCACTAATGTTTAATTATTATTCCCTGACTTCTTGCCACATTTGTGTCCTGGAGGACATCACACTAACAGGACACCAAATACTGTAAAATGGACTGTGTGGTTGAAGTTGAAATCGTTGGAAATGTTAAGAATAATCAAAATTTTAAATGTGTAACATAAGTAGTGTGGACCATGGAAGTATAAACTAAATATTTTTATAAATAGATGTGAACATTACTCACATATTCTGGTATATTTTATTTACCTATGATTTTCATAATTCAATACATACATGCCTCATATGGATAAGCGGAGTACTGGCACTTATTTTTTCTACTTCATGTACTGAATATCACAATAGAATCATAATACATGATACAACATACCGACAGTGTAAGACAGGGTCCTGCGCAGGTCCATTAGTTTTAAAACCTGCACCCGACCATTCTTTTGAAGCTCCATAACGGAAGTGACCCGGTAACATTTATTATGTCTACTGCAATGCCACACCTGTCTGTACTAGTTAATCAACACTCCATGTGCGCTTACAAAATTTAACAAAGCCTACATAATGAAACCAAAAAGTAAAAACAACAATTCACAAAATTACTCTCCACTATTCCACATTCATTGCACATAGCAATTTGTTGTGTCCCCCCCCTTCTTAATGCCCGCAGCATCAGACTTTCAAAATACAAGTAGTTTTGGCTTGATAAAAGTGATTTATTTTATACTACACATCTTAAAATTTGTTTAATTAAAAAAAAAAAAATTTGATACCACCTGCTGCCTCCCCTCACTTTTTTTTAAATTTTTGCCCATGCCCGAACACGTGGGTACTGTATATTTTTCCACCCTTTACACAACCTTTTTGTGGGTCACCTGCGGTACCTGCAGGTGCCCGACCCGGTGCAGGACTCTGACATAAGGGCCCATACACACAACAAGCTTAGGAGTGGATTCTGTCTCTCCAGACATAAAGATGCAGGAAAATATGACCCAGGACATAAATAAAGAATAAAGAGGAAGAGCCTATTGAGTGTTTGTGAAAGAATTGTGTTAATAATCTTTGGTGAGACCTGTATTTATGGGAAAATTGCAGAATCTAAGCACAGAACTAGTTAGGTATTAACTGTTATGGAGACATTGTAGGTAAAGACTGTATATTAAAGTGGTTAATGTTCAACAGCATCAGCATAATAAAAGATGACATATGCCTGGGCCTGGAAACTCCCTTATCTACAACGGTTAAGTGCACTAACACTCTTAGATTTCCCCCTCCTTCCTTCTGGTTATAAGAGCAACAGGGAAATTCAAATAATGAAATGAGTTAACACAAAGCTGATTCAGTGTATCAGCTCCACACAACTCTTTCTGTGTTGCTAGTGGTATATTTGAGTGTCACAAATGTCACAATGTAGTTAGTATAAATAAATACATTTATATGAATCACTTCACCCTGAGAATCGTCATAAATCTTCAATAAATCCACATTTACTCGTTTTTGTGTACTTGTACCTTTTAAATGGTAAATGGTCTGTATTTAATTAACGCTTTTCTATTGACCAGTCAAAGGTGCTTTACAACATAGGACTGCCATTCACACCTATTCACTCACTCACATTCTTACAGCACATCTATGTAAAGCGCATTTTCTCTTTTCTACTCATTCGCACACTGCCTGCACAGCCGTCAGTAGCAACATGAGGTTAAGTTTCTTTTCCAGGGCATGTAGACTAGCAGAGGCCGGAATCAAACTTATACTCTTTCAGTTAAAAGATCGAGTCACTCTACCAATGAACCACCACAACCCCCCGTTGAAGGACACAGCATACAAATAATTTTACATACTTTCTGTTCATGAAGACCTGACACGGGCAGAATAATAACATCATGTGCGTTACATGTACGGGTCAAAGAGTCAAACACCTGCTCAGGTATGAGACACAGCTAACATCAGACCACATTCAGATGTGGTCATTCATACAGTGCAGCATACTATCTGCCATGTGATGATGGCTGTAACCAAGATAAGATGAAAGATTCTCTTCTTCGTTCTCTTCTTTCCTGTGCTGTCACACTGCCATAACTCAGTGCTTTGCCTTGTTGCTACAATCAGATTTTATAACAAACCCTGATTATCAAATTAGTTTATCAAAGCATACACCAGCATGTACCTGCATGTCACATCTGCTATCTCATCCTCTGACTGTATTACCTGCAGGCATTACTGTGGCTGTTTCAAAGTCTCTCATGCATTCAGGAAACCAGTTTAGTTGGTTTTTAATGACAACAGGTTGATAACTTAGCTGTCACTGTGGATGCCTGAGGGTAATGTAAAGTGGGTTAAACCTCAACAAGACAACCAAAAGACAATACCTACTGATGATGGTTTCCCTATTATATTGTCAGAGATATCGTCCATGTTGTAAGTATATGTACTTTTACACAGTTTTTTGTGATTTTTGCGATCTTTACACTTGAACAATAGTACATCCCTAATTTAAACCAGGAGTGGAACCCTAATTAATGTTACTGGTAAAACCTGTATTGGTTCTTAAAAAAGGCCTATTGCAGTAACATGCCAATCCAATTGCCAATGATCAGTGACAGACATAAAAAAAGTCTTAAGACTTTTGCAAAGCAAAGTATGCACAACCGTGTATACAACCAAATGCCTACACAAAGTAAAGGAAGTCCTGAAGAGTGAGCTGAATGGGTAGATGTTCTGAGCCATCAACACTATGCTTGAATAACAAGCTGGCCAACATGAGGTAGAGATAGAGGCTGTTGACATAAAGACAAGCATCTTGAGGCTGTACAGTGTAACGTGGGACACCAAGGACAAGGGAGTATCAGAGCTACTGTCCAGGAGTACATCAGAAAGATGGCTCCAAAGATTGACTGCTCAGAAAGACCCACAGACATATCAACCCATATGATGATGCAGAAGAAGTGGCTGAAGCATCATGGAGGGAAAAGCTCATACATGACAGGCAGACAGATTGCGGAAGTGGCTAATGTTAAGAAATCCTATCAGTGGCTTGAAAACTTTGGACTGAGGAGATTAACTCGCAGGTGTTCCCTCATCCTTCTGCTCGTGGGCAGAAATATAGCAAGATAAGATCATAGGACATATTCAGGATGTATCATGGATATTCAGTTCTGAGTAGATATAGTCAGGCTTGCCTCAACACGCAGCTCGGGTTCTGGAACCAGTCTCCTTGAGAGGGGTTGGAATCTCTTCCACTCTGGAGTTTCCCCTGGTGAGAAGCACCAAGCTGGTGTGGGGATTCTTATTGCCCCCCAGCTTGGGGCCTGTACATTGGGGTTCACCCCGGTAGATGAGAGGGTAGCCTCCCTCCGCCATCGGGTGAGGGAACGGGTCCTAGTTGTTGTTTGTGCTAACGCACCAAACTCCAGAGTACCTACCCTTTCTGGAGTCCCTGGAGGACTCCCTCATCTGACTTGCGACCTTATGTCTTGGAAACTTGGGTGAAGTTTCAACTCCCACCTCCGGCAGAACTTGGAGCACGTTCCAAGGGAAGCGGGAGACCTGCTCAGGTATGAGACACAGCTAACATCAGATCACATTCTGATGTGGTCATTCATACAGTGCAGCATACTATCTGCCATGTGATGATGGCTGTAACCAAGATAAGATGAAAGATTCTCTTCTTTCCTGTGCTATCACACTGCCATAACTCAGTGCTTTGCCTTGTTGCTACAATCAGATTTTATAACAAACCCTGATTATCAAATAACTTTATCAAAGCATACACCAGCATGTACCTGCATGTCACATCTGCTATCTCATCCTCTGACTGTATTACCTGCAGGCATTACTGTGGCTGTTCCAAAGTCTCCTATGCATTCAGGAAACCAGTTTAGTTGGTTTTTAATGGAAACAGGTTGATAACAGCTGTCACTGTGGATGCCTGACGGTAATGTAAAGTGGGTTAAACCTCAACAAGACAACCAAAAGACAATCCCTCTTGCCTACTGATGATGGTTTCCCTATTATATTGTCAGAGATATCGTCCATGTTGTAAGTATCTGTACTTTTACACAATTTTTTGTGATTTTTGCGATCCTTACACACAATAGCACAACCCTAGCTCAAACCAGGAGTGGAACCCTAATTAATGTTACTGGTAAAACCTGTATTTGTTCTATCCAGTTGCCCCTGGTGAGAAGCACCGAGCTGGTGTGGGCATTCTTATTGCCCCCAGCTTGAGGCCTGTACATTGGGGTTCACCCCTGTGAATGAGAGGGTAGCCTCCCTCCACCATCGGGTGAGGGGACGGGTCCTAACTGTTGTTTGTGCTAATGCACCAAACTCCAGAGTACCTACCCTTTCTGGAGTCCCTGGAGGATTCCCTCGTTCTGCTGGGAGACTTCAATGCTCACATGGGCAATGACAGTGAGACCTGTGATTGGGAGGAACGCTATTGTTATTGGACTTCTGTGCTCCTCAAGGATTGTCCATAATACCCTGTTCAAACATAAGGGTATCCACATGCACACTTGGCACCAGGATGCCCTTGGTTGCAGGTCGATGATCGACTTCGTATTTGCATCATCTGACCTGCAACCACATGTCTTGGAAACTTGGGTGAAGTTTCAATTCCCACCTCTGGCAGGGAGGCGGGAGACATTGAGTCTGAATGAGCCATGTTTCGTGCCTCCATTGTTGAAGTGGCTGACCAGAGTTGTGGCTGTAAGGTGGTCGGTGCCTGTTGTGGCAGTAACCCCCGAACCCGTTGGTGGACTCCAGCGGTAAGGGATGCTGTCAAGCTGAAGGAGGAGCCCTCTCGGGCCTTCCTGGCCTGTGGGACTCCATAGGCAGCAGATTGGCTCTGGCAGGTCTGGATCCGCCCAGAATTCCTTAAGGCTCTGGATGTTGTAGGGCTGACTTGGCTGACACGCCTCTGCAACATCGCACAGACGTCGGGGGCAGTGCCTCTGAATTGGCAGAGTGGGGTGGTGGTCCCCCTCCTTAGCCTCCCTGGTAAGGTCTTTTCAGGGGCCATGGAGAGGAGGATCCGTTGGATAGTCAAATCTTGGATTCAGGACGAGCAGTGTGGTTTTTGTCCTGGTCGTGGAACAGTGAACCAGCTCTACACTGTCGGCAGGGTCCTACATGTTGATCTCCCACTCCATTGTCTCCTCACTCGTGAACAAGACCCCGCAAATTCTTCAATTGTTTTTTTTTTATTATTATATCAGCAATAAAACATTAATGAATTCATGACTGAATATATTTTTAGAAAAAAAAAACTGGTATAGTAAGTTAACTGTTAATTAAAACAGTTAATTCTGGACACATTATGTCCCTAAAATCCAGTAAATATAACACAACTGCTTGCCAAAAACAATTACTTTTATTTATTTTAACCCCACCACTGTGTACAAAGCAAGAGTGTGGGCAAGTGACACTGATACAAATGTCAATTTTTGTTTTCACCATTTACAATATTACATTTCTTATTAACAGAATAGACCACACAATAATGGCTAGTAATCTAGAATTTCCTTTAATGTTATTTTTTAATCCACACAGTAAAGCTGAATAATAGCACTGCTTAGATATGTTTAAAGTAAGTAGCACGCTGAAAAAAATTGTATGTTTTAAAATCTTGCAATTTTTCAGTATTTCTACTACTATGATAGTGGATGGGGTAGGGCGTTGGTTTTAAAATGATACAAACTTTTCATCACATGAGCAACAGGGCTGGACTGGAACAAAATATATATATATATATATATAAACACACACACACATACAGTATTGTAATATATCTGTCCTAAGGTGCCCAGTATGCCAGATTACCAGTCCAGCCTTGGTTTACAATATATTGAAGATTATAACATCATATAACCATTAAACCTCACTTTTGTTATATATATTGAAATAATCAGAGCAGTTTAAAACAGATAATTAGTGCACCACACACCTATTGTTTGTTTTTTTCTTACAGATGCAGATTGAATGAAACAGTGCAGAGCAGCAGCAGCAGCAGCAGCAGCAACAGCAGCAGCATGGTCGGTGCAGGGCCACCGGCTGCTGCTGCAGTGGTAGTGTAGACTGTCCTGTTGTGAAGAGACTGGACTGGCCGAAACACATTGTGATATCCTACTTGAGTCGGGAACAGATCCATCTGGTGGGATCAAGTAAAACGTTAACTTTCGTTTAGAAAAAGACTAATAGTTCTAGTCTTTTTTTTTTTAGACATTACTGTCGTTAACCGATTTGCACCGGAAATTTGCACTGCACCTGTGTGAAAGTGTGACTACTTCCTGTTACCACTTATAGATTACAACACTGTTGTTGTAACAACAGTTTCTTACATCATTAACTAATACAATGAAAGATCAAATAAAAACACGTGTTTTAATTTATAAGAATGACTGCATGCTTTTCAAAATACCAAGTTGTTTGGAAACTCAGTTTGTTCTACATGTGCAAAGTGAGACTATTTCCTGTTACTGTCAGGAAATACTGCTGTATTTCCTGACTGCTGTATATAATAATAATTGTCATGTCTGGTCTGGGTTGCTTCCCTGTTTGTGTTATTTCCTGTTTTATTTTGTCTGTTTGCTTTACTTCCTGGTAAAGTGTTCTGCTCTGTTTTAGGAGGCTGGTTGACAGGTGAGGCGGGGGACATCATCAGCACAGCTGTTTCCCAACATTCATCAGCTGCTTCCTATTCAAACCATGGTTTCCTGCTGCCTGGTGTCAGCCCGTCTTCCCTGTAACGCTTGGTAACTCATGTCACGTTTTGTCGTCGTCCTTACTAGAACCCTGTGCTTCGACTGTTTTTTGTTGATCAACCTTTTTCTAATACTCGCTTTTTGTTCTCTTCTGTTCTAGTACCTGTTCGATTCCTGAGCTCTGCCTCACCAGCCAGTTGGCCTCAGCGTTTTGTGTTAATTCTTAGACTGTTTTTTGTCTTAGCCTTTTTTGTAAATAAGTCTTTGTTATTGCTTTTTATTCCCATTTTTGTCCAGATCTTTTTAATAATAATAAAATACATAATGTAACACAGTAGCAGATAAACAACAGAGCACCTTTTCTTCAGCTGAATGACCTCATACCTAAGGGATGAAATATTTAATTATCTGTAAACTTCCTGTGTATACACTATATCTGTTATTTACATTATTAAATGCTGTATTTATACTTGTTTAAGTGTATAATACTGTTTGTTAGTGATCATTTTTGTTCAAAAGGTTTTTTTGTTTTTTTTTATGTATGAAAAACAAAGATCACAGTATAAAGTGGGCTAATAGGTTAATGACAATTGCAGTATGTCAAATATTTGAAGGCCTCTTTATGTTATTTTACTCAAAGATGGGATTGGCAAGCTATTTTGGTTGTTACTGATCAATAATCATCATGACCTTACAAACAATGGAGAGTGCCATTATCTAGATCAGCCATTCCCTTTGATGGCTTTGATGGCTTTGATGGCACTGCTGGTGAGCCATGAAAGGTCGTTTAACATAAATAAATAATCATAAAAAATTTAATTTTTACTTTTATAGTTGTAAAATGTGTAGGATTGCTTTTATGAAATACTGATGTGGAGGAAATTGTTGGTACCCTTCATTAAAGGCATTGCTTCTGAAGTGTGATTCAACTAAATTATTAAAAGAAAAACATACTAATGAAACTGGCCTGGACAAAAATGATACTACCTTTAACTTAATATTTTGTTGCACAACCTTTTGAGGCAATCACTGCAACTCTCAATGAGACTTCTGCACCTATCCACAGGTATTTTGGCCCACTGCTCATGAGCAAACTGCTCCAGCTGTCTCAGGTTTGAAGGGTGCCTTCTCCAGACTGCATGTTTCAGCTTCTTTGCCATTATTGGGTGTTTTTAGCTGTGTGTTTTGGGTCATCATCCTGTTGGAGGACCAATGACCTGTGACTGAGACCAAGCCTTTTGACAATGGGCAGTACATTTCTCTCCAGAATGCCTTGATAGTCTTGCTGTTGCTCATCATTATGCATTTAGGCAAATTCCAATCTAGTTTTTTTCCTGATTTGCTTTAAACAGTGGTGTCCTCCAAGGTCCACTTTGGTTCAAACAGTGATGGATGGTACAACCTGACACTGATATACATTGACCTTTCACCTCTAATCTCTTTGCAAGTTGTTCTGGGCTTTTTGGTTACCATTTGTATTATCCGTCTCTTCAATTTGCCCTCCAGTTTTCTCTTGTGGCCACGTTCCAGGGAGGTTGGCTACAGTCCCATGGACTTTAAACCAGGTTATAGACTTTAAACCGGGTTATAGACTTTACCTTTTACCTGCTTGTCAATACTTTTCTTTCTAATCTCCCAAAACAACTCTCACTTTAGCTTTCTGTGGTCCATGTTCAGTGTGGTACACACTATGATAGCAAACAGCACAGTGACTACTTTTCACCCTTTAAACAGGCAGACTGACTGATTACATGTTTGAAGACAACTATGATGCTAATTACAGGACACACCTTAGTTTAACATGTCCCTATGGTCAAATGATTTTCTTATCTATGGGTACCATCATTTTTGTCCAGGCCAGTTTCATTAGTTTGTTTTTAAATAATTCTGTTGAACCACAATTCAAAAGCAATGTCTGATTTTCAGTAAATATTAATGTATTACTTTTACCAATTTCAAGTTATTTCAGTGACTATTGTGGGATTCTCTTTCTTTAATGGAAGGGCATTAACAATTTATGTACATGTGCATAAAAAATAAAACAAAGCCACCACATTAAGTTAATTTTTTTTTCTCCCTGACGTAGTATAGCAGGTGTCACCCTATTTGTTGATCCATGAATTAATGCCAGAATAGTGTACCACACTCTCTCTCTCATTATCAATAGGTCATCCTAGTTGACAGACCACTTGCACTGGGTCATAACAAAATGCAAGTATCAAGTGTCAGCTGATCAGTATACAGGCTTAACATTTCACTATTTGCATTCAGTGTTAATTTGTCTTTTTTTTCTATTATTTAGGGTTTTTTTCTATTATTTAGGTTGATGGATAATTATGCACTTTGTTGTCAAGCTAAACCTTTAAAATATCAGATGGAGCCCAGCTGTAATAACCACATGCATGTGTTGAAAGATACGCAAGGGAAGTGGACTGATTTTTGACACATTGGATTTTTGATGATTTAGGTGGACCAAAGCAGATTTTCAGATTTCGAAGTTGGCTCTGGTACTCTTTATTTTGGGAATGGCTGCTCTAGAGTTAAAGCTTGGTAATTAAAAGTTACATCGTCTTATCTGAAAGGTCTCACAAATATATTAACTAATGACAAATGAGAAAAGGTATTTGTGCGCATGCATGTCGTTTGTGAGTACAGTACTTCATGAATGTGAACAATCTAATCTAATTTGCAATGAATCAGATCTGACACGGATTTGAACACTTTGCTGGTAATCTGAACATAGCCATAAACCATCTCCATCCACTTACCAGGATTTGGTTCACTTTGACAGACTCTTTGAAGACTGTCCAAATCACCGCTTCATTACAGGAAGGCGTGGTTAATGAGCCATTGTAGCGGTAGTACTCCTTTCTGTTCACATTACCAAGCAAGTCGTCGATGGAAATCTCTCCAGTGACATTAACTTTTGAGTCTGTATTGAATCAAAGTTTCACAATATATATTAGTACATCAACATCTGCAAATGTTTTGTAAAAGTATACACATTAAAAAGATGCATAGGGTTTTTAAAAGGTCCTGTTCAGACCTCGTAATGATATCCAGGATCAGATAGGTACAACTGTTTAGACCTGGCCGTAAAATGTATTCTGGAGCCCAGGAGATGATATCTTGTTTTGAGATGATATACGTGTTTTTGTGGTGAAGTGGTGAATTTTTCCTACCACAGTAAGGTCAACGATCAGCTGCAAAATTCTCAGAATATAGGCACAACATTGTATTATGGTGATGGCATTAGCTAATATTTTGACTAAAAATTTTTTTTAGTTGGTGTACTATAATTTAGAGGAGACTAATGAAGTGTGTTGCAATTTAAGAGATACGACACTTTATTATAGTGAAGATACTGAACATTTGATTTGTTGTTGTAATTTGTAGATGGTCCCTGTGTACTCGGGATGGCTTGTTTAAATTAAATAAGCTGATTGCTCGTTATAATCTGTGGGAATATGATTTTTCTTTATTTCTACAGATATCACCTCCTGGAGTCTGTAGTCTCCTTGCTTTTGATTTCCCTGGCCCCTTTTTCAAATGTCCACACTTGGTTTTAACAAGAAAATAGCTTGGCTCTACAGATATGTCTGATGTTCATGTGTTTGTGAAAGGAGAGAGAAAAGCCTGTGTGACTCAAAGTTGTACACATGCCAATGTGACATGATACGGTTTGAACCATTAGAAAAAGGAAATCACATGTTGATCAGTGCTAATACTGTGGTGGTGGCTACAAGTAAATCAATGGACGAGTGCTGATTAGTGTAAAAAAATCTGGTGAAGCTGCTGCAGTCAGAGGACATCAGCTGAGGAGGTGATGGTCTTCCAAAAGTGGTTTTTGTGAGGTCACATTCAGGACTATACTGGATTCTTTCAGACCTGTAGTTAGCTGCATGTGATTGAATCGCTGGTCTGCACAAGGACAAAGTATATGGTACAAGCGCAAAGTCAGCTCTGACTGGGCGCCCCCTTCTCCAAGAACTGGCACAAAACCGGCAGGCAAATTCTCTTAAACAGGTGTAGATTTTGTCAGGAGAGCCTTTGGTTAAGTAGCAAATAGTTTTTAGGTTTTTAGGTTTTTCTTGTGTCCCCACTGGCAGCCATATTTTCAGTCAGAGAACGCCTGTGTTTCTAAGGTTGGTTCTGGGTGCAGGGGGCGCTCATCTGACTGTGTCAGACTTCCAAAACCCTCAACCTCCACAAGTGTGAACTCACTGATTGTTTTAATATCTGAGAGGTAGTCAGCCAGTTTCTTCCAGGCTTCCATGTTAGATGTTGTACTTGTCTTCAGAGAAAAACAAAATGAACAATCAAGAACAATCTGATTGCAGTCATGTCAGTTCTCCACACTTAGGCCTTGCTTTGATAGAAATAACCCCCTTACCTCAGCAACTCCAGAATCATCATGTCCAGAACTGCTGCTGCTACTGCTGCTGCTGCTGCTTCTGGACGAATCCATAGCCTGGAAAAACAATATGCAAGAAAAGTCTTTGACATCAGCCTAACAGATCACTTCACCTTATCAGCCTAACAGATCACTTCGGTCCCAAAACGCAGGTTTACTTGTAGTTCCCAGAGTCCATAAAAGTAGAATGGGAGGCAGAGCCTTTAGTTACCAGGCTCCTCTCCTGTGGAACCAACTGCCAATGTCGGTTCCGGAGGCGGACACTGTCTCTGTATTTAAAGTTAGACTTAAAACCTTCCTTTTTGATAAAGCTTATAGTTAGAGCTGGCTCAGGGAAACCTGAACCATCTCGAAACCTGGACCATCTCTTAGTTATGCTGCTATAGACCTAGACTGCTGGGGGATTTCCTGTGGTGCACTCACACTCACTCTCTCAGGGTATGAATGTGACTTAATTATGTGTCATTAACCTTTTTTTTTCTCTCCCTTCCCAAGTCTATGTCTGCTTCCTTCCATTCTTATCAATAATCTCTGCTGCTGCTTGTATAAATGACACTGTAGTTCTATAAACATGACATAACTGATTCTAAACTTGAAACAACTGTTGTATATTTGCTCCTGGTCTCTCTCTTCTGTCTCTCCCTCACCTCCCTCTTTTTCTTTCTCTCCCCCCTTTCTGTCCACCACCTCTCCTCTGTCCCCCATTTTCCTCTCACCCCAACCAATCGAGGCAGATGACCGCACATCTTTGAGTCTGGTTCTGTCAGAGATTTCTTCCTGTTAAAAGGGAGGTTTTTTCTCTCCACTGATGCCTAGTGTTTGCTCATTGTGTGAACTGCTGGGTTTCTTATAATATTTCTATAATAGTGTAAAGGTTTTGGCCTAACTATATACAGTGCCTTGAGATAATGTATGTTGTGATTTGGCGCTATACAAATAAAATTGAATTGAATTGAACATATGACACGACATTTGAAAGAACAGAAAGTAAGCATTATTTTCTGATACAGTAAGAAACAACATGGGGAAAAAGTTGTGTCTGTCAGACATTACCCTAAAAATTTGTTGGATGAAAGTGTGAAATATTTAGTGAATACATAAATGATGAAAAACAGCAGGCTGACATATTAACAGTCCTTTCTTATGTCTCACCATTATGTTTTTTATGGAATTGTTTTGTCCCCATTTTGTACAGATTTAACCCACTGAAATAAGTGGGAAGTTTTTGTGCTTTTATCGCCAGGATAGTTTTTACTACAAATGAAATCTTACTACACTTACTACAAATCTTACTGCAAATAAATCCTTTGGCCATCTCTACCACTGAACCACAGCCATATGTGGTTAACAACTTGCTCACTTTAGCCACCAGCACATGAACCTATGTTCCCAACCTTTATGTAATACTGTACATAGACACTATTTCTAGACAATATGTAAAGATTTTTAATACAAGTACACAGGTTGAATATACACATATTCATATATTTAATGTTTATATTCTCCTTTTCAATAATTTGCTTTTGTTTAAACTAGGCATGAGGTAATGAATATGTCGCATCATGATTATCCTGATAGAAAAAACAGATTTACAGTATTATATACAACATTATATTGTGTAAAATTGCTCCTAAACCCACTGAAACCACTTAACCTCACATTCTGGGAGGAAACAAATACATTTTTTAGATTATTTGTACAATGCTATAATTGGATACAAAGAAAAGAGAAGAACTAATGTTATAAAATAAACAATAAAATGTGATAACGCCATGTTATTTTTTTTCTTCTTGTTTTTTGGGCAGCCTCTTAGCAGCACCTGCGGCCCAGTGGTGTCGGTCAAGGATACCCCTGGCTTTTTGACCTGGTGAGGATTCAATCTCCAACCCTCCAGTTACAAGCCCAGTTCCCTTTCCACTTAAGAAGAAATACAACCTCAAGTCTTGTGAAGGCATAGGTATGACCAGAGGGTGTGGATTTATCATTGCTGATGGGTGTAGGATACTATGAAAATTTCATGTCATGATTACTTTTTTTTTTACTTTTCTTTTAATTACCCCACATTTTATATTAAAAAAAAAAATTGCATTGCAGATCGGACAAAAACTTTCTTTACTGAACATTGTGCAGTGAAAAACAAAGACTCTCAATCATACGTTCCTGGAATGACTGAAAAAAAAAACAATCACTGCAGCTGTATGTATTATTAAAAACTGCACCATGAGGGTCAGACTCAGTCAGACTCAATTAATGTGGCAACAAACAATTTTTATGTCCCTACCAGTTCATATTTAGTCCCTTGCGAAAGAAAGGTGCAACAGTAAGAGGACACCACTTACAACAAAAGGTAGTTTTTCCTAATACCTGGTGTTTTGTGTCATAATAACCACCAGTGTGAAGACACTGTGTTTAAACAGTATTCTCTTCATCATTTTGAATCTGGAATAAGACAGATCTTGTTTGTTGAAGAAAATATTGGAAAAAAAAAATTGGAATGGTTATTTTCATTCGAAAGAAATTGGCCATTTCTTTATGGGTACAAACACTTGACTGTATGAGTTGCTTTTGTCTTTGTCATCATCATCCGAGAAAGAAGCTTTTATATTAATATCAGGAGTCGGGTCAGCTCTACAGATTTTTACTCTCTACAATCTTGTACCACCATGTTTTTTACAGTAGCCCATAGAGGACAATTTTCAAACATCTTTGAGTTTTGAGACAAATTAAAAGCTATATACAGTATATACAAGTCAGTGCTAAATTTAACACACTGTATTTTTAAATCAATTTTAGTGACTAAAAGAATAATATATTTAAAGCAAGACATACAGAGGATGTAATGTTTTTCTATCACCATTACATTTTGATCATTTTTTAGATCATAATGATGTGTCTACTACAGCTTATCAGAACTACAGAACTGTACAAAGTGTACAAATAACCTTTTTTCATTATGAAACCTTATTTTTGCCATTGTAATTATCTATATGTATTTAATTAAATACTACTGAGCTGGTGGATAAACAGACAAAAAAATAGAAACTACACAATTGCCCCGCGGGAAATCGCGAGAGTGATGTGTGCAGTCTATGATACTACAATGCTATGATACTATGAAAACTTTTTTTTCCCTGTTCACTCTAATTTGCTGAATCAGATGTGTGTGTTGAATCAAAATTTTGAGTAATTTTGTGATACAAACCTTAAAAAAATGTAAGCAAACTAACATTTATTTTTGTGTAATCAACCTTTAAAACTATAAATATTTAGACAGTAATATTTTGAGGGGAATGTACCTTTTAAATGTTTTTAGCTGATGTGAGCCAGGTGTGTTTGTGTGTATGTGAATATAATAATAATAATAATAAAATAATAGCACACCGAGTCCGATTGAGCCGCACGTGTTAATATAGTGTACGCAAGTGTGACTGAGTTATTAGCGACCGAAAAATGTACGGAAGAAAAACAAGATTAGGTTTAAATAAGACGAAAAAAACGCGCACAATAACAATAGTGTGCTGTGCCAGCACTGCATCACTAATGATCTATAACTACAGAATCATTAACATCATAGTAAATGTTACCTCAATAAAGAATCCCAAAACTGCCAGGCCATCAGGAGTCTGCACTGCCTCCTCCAAACTTAAATCCTTCCTCTTGCTCACAATGTGCATCTAATGAAAGACATAATCACATTCAGATGGAAATAGAAGTGAACTACAAACAATGGCTCTGTTCAGTTTTTTATTTATTTTTTTATGACTACCTCCATTGGATATTGTTTGGAATCCATCGTATGCTCTGAGCCCTGGGAGTCATGTGATTCTGTGCCCCAGTGGAAGTGGAACTGAAGGGTGGAGTAGACGTGGTCCAGTCCTCCCCCTGACACCTCCACCACGCCGTCCTTCAAGACACATTTCACTGTGAGTTGGGAGAGAAGACAAAGAAAAGGTTACACGCAGAGTTGAGGGGACTGTTTCAGCTCAGGTGGGGTTGTATGAGGTACTGTTTTCAAAAGATGCTTTCCATTTGTAGTTGGAACTCAGAATTTCAGAGAATCCTGAACTTGGATTTCAAACTCGGAATCTTGGAGCAACCTCACATACCCTGAGTTAGGATTCTGAGATGGCTGCCCTCATACATAGACTGCTTCTTTTGTTGTTAATAGCACTTCTGTCATTTGTTTCAGAGTAAATCAGTCGTACACATAGTACTGTTTAATTTTTATATGTAGACATGTTGCTATTGTGGCAGATTAGACTCTCTTGCTTTGCCAGTGTACTGAATTATCACTCGACACTATTCAATTAGTCATCAGTGGGTAGTGAATGGGCATCGCCACTCACCTTCCTATATACAGTATGTGGACAGGTGACGCGCCTCTGATGCACGCCCCCCCCCCTCCTTCCTGAATCCGCTGCACATTGTGATCGTTGTTTGTCGTGGCTGGATTGGCTTTGATGTGTTTTTGATCGTAAGGGCGAGTGTGTGTCTTTTATGAACGTGTGTTGAATAGTATTTGAATAAAAATAATTGTTTATTTTTGGAATCACGTCTAATGTCTAGTGCTGTTGGATCTGTGTCTTTAGTCTAGTGTGAGCCCTAGACTAGGGTTAAATTGCAAGTTATTTCCTTGGGGTGAAATTCCCTAAAGGTGGCGTTGTCAGTTTTTCCTCCTCATACCATCACTTTGCCACACTATGAAGTTGTCTACAAAAATATGGATAGGTTGTTCTCGACTGGTATTACTAACAACGGTAAGCCAGGGACACATTTGAATCCTTGTTTTTTCCTAACCGCTCTCTGGAATGTGCTGAACTCAGAGAGGACGTCACTCTAATGTACATGGAGCACAGCAAAATTCAGCACTGACTGCGGACAGGGACACAAGGAAAAACATTGTTTTAGCCTCTACTGAAAGCTCACATAGTAAAAGTCTACACTTGCTGAAAGGTCCAGTGCACAAGGTTTAAGTTTCCGGTAGAATATTGAATACTATCCCTAAGTTTATTTGTATTATTTGTTTAAATGCTTTAAAATAAAATAGTTTTTTTTTTATCTAAGAATCAGCCTTTTTTTATGTAGGCAATTACTTATGCCTCCATTTTGTGCCTCTATTTTCTCCAAAAAACCTGTGAAAACCAGTTAGACCATGCTTGTTGCATTTTAAAGATGGAAAAAAGAATGACAACATATTTTCTCGTCTGTAAAGGTCACCGCAGTTTCCTGTCATGAGCTATTAAACCATTCACTTTCCCACAACAAAGTCCAGAGAGAAAATCTGTGAATTTACCTTGAGGCAGACAAGGAACCAGCTGGTCTACTGCTGTCTTGTTTGAAAAGTTTGTGACACTTAGAGAACAAAGGATTCCAAAGTCACTTAAATAAAGGACACATTTGAAGTTACAGTGGATAAACACCTGCAAGGGTGAGATATGAAATCATTGGTTTTCTTTATGGACTTTGGTGCTAAATAGTCAGTGGTTTAGTCAGTACAGACATCAGGGTCATTAACTCATAACCACACTTTCAACTAAAAAACAAAAATGTAACTACTACAATTTCAGTGGGCTTTAAGGAATTATAAAGAAATATAGTAAGGAAACTTACTCATAAACATCAGTTGAATTAAGCTTCAGCATTATTATGAACTTCCTTTAATTTGTGAATACACAGATTTAACCTAGGTTTTAAAGAAAAAAAAAAACGTTCAAAATTTTCTAAATCAAAAAGGAAACAGACAAACCTGCATGTCCTGTATTAGTGATATACTCAATGGCGTGTTTGTCGTCAAACTTTGTAAAGATGAAGGCGTCAAGGTTTTTGTCCACCACAGTGTTGCGTGTCTCAATGTTGATGGGTGACTGCCTGTCACCATCACACTGGGAGTTGTAGAGAAGGTGCCAGTGCGATGGAGTGTACTCTGTGGGTATAGACCAGAAAATCCAGAGTTTGAGACAGTCCTCAAAACCCTACTTTGTACACAAATAAGCTTACTGATTCATACCACAGTGATCGTCATAGCACCAAGGATGACCTAAAGAAAAGAAGAACAGTCATATTTAATGTGTCAATCCATAAATAACATAGTAGGCGGTGGGTTGAGGCTGAGCATCTGCTTTAGTCTCAGAAAATGATAATACCCATTCAAAGGAGTTCTTGGACTTCAAATGGTTATTTGAAAAACCCGTGTCTTTACTTGTGTGTAGATAGGAAAGTGTTCACTAGCTAGTAAGTTGCCTGAAAGTTGTAGTCTGCATTTCTTTAACATATTTTGATTTCACCTTATGTATTAAGAAAGCATCAGCTAAAAGAAAAGAAGGGAGTGTTGTATCCTACATACTTTATTTTTTACTTTAATTTATTCCAGTCCAATGCATTCTGAATTTTTAGAGTTCTGCCAATTACAAGTGATTTCAGTGGGTAGATTCTTACAAAATTTTAAAAGGGAACATACTTTTGTGATTACTTACTCATCCCACATTTTCACACAAGTCAAAACTCATTGGATATGAACAAAATTTGGAATGTTTATGCAGTTTCATTCAGATCTGATCGAGAGTACAGATTTGGCAGTAACTTCAGTGTAACCTGGTTCAGCAAAAGAAGTTCAATGTGTATCAGGATAGATTTAGTCATAAATTTAGGTAAAGTGCTAGACAGATCTAGAAAGTCTTCTGGATCACAATGTCAAAATTTGACATTGTGATATGTACATAAGGTGACATATGGTGCTTTTCCACTCTATAGTTCCAGCACAGCTGGGCGAGGTATGGCTCAACTCTACTCAATGTATTTGCTTTTCCACTAGTGATAGTAACCTGGTACTTTTTGCACCTACACTGGCAAGGTTCCAAAGGAGCTGCATGGAGTTGGGGAAAGGGTGGTTACGTAACTCCGATAGTACCCATAGCGTCCCTCAGTGTGATTCTGGCCCCTTCTTGGCTGGGGATCAGAGCAGATTTGTCATTCGGGAAGCTGTCACTCTACATGAGGTGGTCACTCATTTTTGCCCCCTATGCAATCCCCCAGGCTTGGTACATCCTCATATACATTTAGGGCATCGGGGGGGGGATATGGTCAGACCAATAGGGGGGTCAGAGGGTGGTTTCACCCATTATTGCCCCATCTGGTGGATGACTGCTCTCATGTCATGACAGACATGATGGACATTAGGGTCTGAGGGATGGGTGGGGCACATTGACAGTACTGCTGTCAACCAGGGGTGGGGTTTCTGTGTCATACCCTCTTGCCCCCCCGTTTTAATTGCACATTAGACACCAACATAACTTCATATAGACATCTCAAGTCATGTGGGCTGGGAAGAGGGCACGAGTGCTCTACCAGGTATCTGATCTCCTGCTCACTCCTCAGTTGGGTCAGGCTCAGCGGTCTCAGTTGGGACAGCTGGGTGCCCCTGAGTTATTACTTAGTCGGCACCTCACTCTGTCTCAGAAGTGTAGTGGAGACGCTCTGGAGATGCAGTGGTGGGTGGTGGACTGCTTACTCTGTTCAGCGCTTGGCACCTAAATGTTGGTAGGGCCTCCTACTGGGGCACTGCGGGGTCAGGTATGGCAGGCCTCTACCTAGCTGGCTTGGGGGTTCTGCCCATCTCCTGGGTTCCCCTGGCTGGGGCCCTCAAACTGCCACTTGTTCTTCTTGGGGGGTGGAGGGCTGCATTTGGTTTGCCTTGGGGTGGATGTGGGCACTTAAAATTAAAATTAAGTAAATGTATAAATATTTTGTTTAAGTCCGTCAAATAAATAAAATGATTGATAGCGTATGTACATTTTTTAACTCCAGCACTCTATTTTGTTATGTGATGTTTGTTAGCAAACACGGATGATAGAACAGTATTTTTACAGTAATGTGGCAGTTTCATGACCTTATACTCATCACTTATTGACCAAAGACTGTCCGGCGAAGTTCCAGCCGACCAGTACCAGTTGACTTCAAATTTGTAAAATCTAATTCATTTTGCAGTCCAACATTTCAGAAAGATGTTATTTTATACTTCCAAGATCAATGTCATGTCTAGTTCAGTGAAGCTCATCTTCATTTTTTGGCACTTTTCCAAGCACACCGTTGAATGAATACAAGCATGTCATGTCAGACCCCAACCCACTGCCCACTACCTTTACCAGAAAAAAAAATTGCAAAATTGGCAAAAAAATGAGCAAGAAATACAATATTGAAATATTCTATTTATTGGTCATAAATTGCAGAATTTACTCACAAAGAAAAAAAAGGGGGGGGACCATCTGACTATGGCAGATATAGTACTTTTACTTTACTTGACTCACTGGGAGGGAGAGGAGTTGCAGGTGAAGCAAACACTTGACGTATATTGAGAGCTTGCGTTGGCCGATAAATGTTGCTGAGCCCTGTAATCACAGGAAACCGCTCAATCTAAGAACAAACCAAACATAAGGAATAAGGTATTAATTGTGACAAATCAACAAAACAATTTATTATAAACATGCAGTCCTCTACTGGGAAGACAAAATTAGAGGAAGCCCTTATTACAACTATGTTGGCCAATTGATAAGTTACCTTAGGCTTGTTCCAACATCTCAAATAATTACATTAGTAATAATGGTTTTGTCCCTTACCAGTTACAGTGTCAACCAGTAAAAACCAAAACGTTGCACCAGTTTTTCTAATTTCGGTAATGGTGCGATTTATTCAAATGTAAACAAATTTTGGAATCATATTCCTTTTCATACTCATGGAATCAGATTTTGTGTTTGTAACTAAACCAGTGTCTAATTGAGCTAAATATTTCAGTGACAAATATGGCTCATTACACATTGCTGTCACTGACAGAGAGCAGTGGCTCAAAGCATTATGAGACATATAGGGAGTGAACCATTACAAGTGGGGCTGCAAGAATCCTGTTCAATTCACTTAACCTATTTCACATTGTAAGACTTGATTTTCAGCCTGATAATCCTATTGTAAACGAGTTTTGCAATCTGCAGCCACTCTGCATTTGGTTGGCAGTCAGCAGCCACCATGTGTGAAATTATAAGGGTAACTTAATCCCTCTGTTCTGAGGCTAACTCTGCCTAATGTCTGATTTTGAAAAATGCTGAGAATTGGACTGAATACTAGGAGGAGGGAGGGAGAGTGGGGAGCAATACAGGGGATGTGGTCTGGAAATGAAATCTGAGAGCAGTAGATAAAAAAAGGAATATATATTTTTTTAAAAAAACCCAACCAGCATTTCAATGTGAGAGTGAATGGTTGTCTGTCTTTATGTGGCCCTGTGATGGACTGGCAACCTGTCCAGGGTGTACCCTGCCTCTCGCCCCATGTCAGCTGGAGTTAGGTACCAGCACCCCCCCCCCCCAGTGAGAGAGTGAGTGACAGCATTTCAAAGACAGAGAGAAATACAGCATGCATCAGAAAAGTGTAGCAATTGATCTGTAGAGAGAAAATTGCCTAAATAACTGCTTCTGGATCAGGAAGTCCCAACTACTAATTATACCTTTCAATGCTTCAACCACATGAATGTTTAAAGTTCCTCAAGAGAACTATGGAGTTGGAACTATGGAGGGAAGGCATCCCTTTAAAAAAAAATTAAAAAAAGTATGCTGTCCAGAGAGTCCAAAGACTCAAATCACACATGTTTGAAAGTCCAGTAACATTCAAACTCACCAGTTTTTTGTTGATCTTGATTGGATCATGAAAGACAGTCCACACAACAGCCTCATTGCAATTGGGTGTGGTCAGGGAGCCCAGGTAGCGATAGTAATTTGTGAGGTTTACATTTTCGATCAGGTCATGAATCGATAAGTTATGATTAAATGGAACCACAGTGTCTGGGAAAAGTTAAAAAAAAAAAAAAAAAAAAAAAAAGGCTGGAATTCAAACACAGTATACATCCACAAACAGTATTATACACATAAGAGCATCACCTCAAATATTTCAAATGAGCCTTAATGCAAACATTTTATTTTGATAATGCCTTTTGTAATTATTTTGAGGAAAATTGCTTTTTTCAGCATAAGTGTAATTTTCCTGGTAGTCCAGCAAAAGTGGCTTATTATGTTATTATATTTATTATAAATGTGAGTGGAAGTCTATTGAAGTTGTGGTCAGGACCACAATGTTAAAAAAAGGTTAAAAAATGTTTTAGGTGAAAATGAAGTGGTTAATTACAGGTTATATGGATGGGACATTTTTGGTATTTAAGGTGCTGAGAGGAAATTCAATTCAAAATTCGTAGTATGCATTTTTGTATAAAGCCCATGGTAGGATTTTAATGTTAATGTGTGCAAGGACAACTGGCAAATTGAAGGGTTAAAATGCAAAACAATTGAAATTAACAGATTTAAGCCAACATCAAAAGTGAATGTACAATTTTAATATTTAAAGTGAAGGAGGGTGACTGTAAATGCACTGAGCAGTGCAAGCCTCACTGTTCACTTTTTGAACAGCAAATGCAACAAATCATGCACCAGGTCTCAAGCTCAATTACTGAGCCATTTATATGGATGGGTGTGTGTTTTATATAGATAGAAATAGACAGAAATATATAGAGATACAGTAGGTAGAAATAGACAGACAGATAGAAAGAGATAGACAGAGAGATAGACAGAGAGATAGACAGAGAGAGACACAGACAGAGAGAGAGAGAGACACAGACAGAGAGAGAGAGAGACACAGACAGAGAGAGAGAGAGACACAGACAGAGAGAGAGAGAGACACAGACAGACAGACAGACAGACAGACAGACAGACAGACAGACAGACAGACAGACAGACAGAGAGATAGACAGACAGAGAGATAGACAGAGAGAGATAGACAGAGAGAGATAGACAGACAGAGAGATAGACAGACAGATAGAAATAGATAGACAGAAATAGATAGATAGAGACAGAGATAGATAGACAGAGAAATAGATAGATAGAGACAGAAATAGATAGACAGATAGAAACAGACAGACAAGTCCATTTACTTACCCATTTTGTTTGTCAGATAGGACGTGAGTGTGTTCCATGCTCCGGACATATCTCCATCTTCTGTTGCCTTTAAGACGACAATACATTTGTAACATGAGAATCAAGAGAAAAACACCTCACCTCAATCCTTTCTCCCAAAAATTACATTTGCAAACAACTACACTGCAAATGTGTGCTGAGAAGCAGACCAGTTTAAACTTTAAACTGTATTAAACTTGCCTCTAGAGCACCAAAAAAAAAAAAAAAAAAAAAAAAGTCTATTTTTTTGGAGAGATTCTGAAGTTGACAATATCCTTGCAAGACATGAGTGAAAGCAAATCACTAACAAATTTGGCCAGGTTAACCAAAGCTACTGCAACACCACTGTGACGAGCATTTGTTTATAGTTAAACCACATCATTGGCAGATTCAGATTTCGTCTACAAGTGCCTTCTGGGTCTATACCCACATACGGTACATCAGTGCCAACATTCAGGCTAACGCACCGTCTGGACCATTGTGTTCCTCCAATGACTGACATCGCACTATCAGACCAGACTGTTCTCATTTCTGGTTCCCTGTTGGTGCAAAAGGCTTCCTAATGCATATCTTGGGCTCTTCGCTGTTAGCAATATCAGTCGACATTCTCCATGGTATTTTGCACACACAGACAGCGTAACATGTCTATGCTTAAGAATTTGACAGTACTACACACTCTTAAACCCATGACAACTCATCTTGTGTGAAAAATCTGTAAGATTCAATATTACTAATGAACTCTAACTTGTCTTGTGCATTATTCTTGTGCCTTTTCCTTCTTGAATTTACCTTACACTTTTTTTTTTTTTTTTCTTTCCAATAACATTTATTTTCCTCCTAAAGAATACTACTCATTTGAGTCTATTACCTGTGGCCAATAAAGTGGGAGGAAAAATTCAGAGTAAATTCTATTGGAGTAATTCAACATGACCACACCCACAAAAGGTTAAAAGGTTTATGCTCTACGGATTAAATTATCATGTAGAGTAAAATAAAACACTGAATGGGGTAAAAATTACTCTGAAAATTTAACTCTGCAAGACAAGTAAATTTGACACTAGACGGATCAAATACCATTTTTTTTTTAGAGTAAAACTTTACCTAATTTGAGGGATATTTACTCTGATAAATCTACTGTGTGGCCTCTGAGTTTTAATGTCTTTTCAATGAAGATCTTCTAATAACACTAAACATTCAAAGTACATTGTAGAATTAGTGGTAATCACTTGCAAATTGATTTGGATAAATGTGTCAGATAAATTGAAAGTAACAAATGTAAAAACATGTCACAGGGCTAGTTTTGATATATTAAGTAAACCGACATGAGTGATACTGCACCTGCTCACTGCACAGACTCAAATGGCATTTAAACATTAAACTAAAAGTGGAATTTTCTATACATTCACTCTCTTTAGGAAACCGGCAGTTCTAAGAATTCTGCACACTTACATTTATGAAAAATCCAAGCACAGCGATCCCTTCCGAGTGTGCCACGGCCTCTTCCACAGTGAGACCTTTCTTCAGACTGACGATGTGCATCTACAAGAGGTTATGTCAGTTAGACTCATTTTAAAAAAATAAATAAAATAAATAAGATTAGGCACAATGTAAACATGGCAGAAACATTCCAAAACATGGATACCTCCATTGGATATCTGTGCCCGTTGATCGTGTGCTCCGAACCTGGATGATGGTCTGTGTCGCCCCAGTGAAAGTGAAACTGGGTTGTAGAATATGTTCCATTAAGGCCACCTCCACTCACCTCAACATTTTCTGCCACTGAGCACTTCACTATTGGAAAAAGACGCAGAAACATGGTTAAGTGGTAGCAGTGCATCCCAGACACAGAGTGGGTGAGGGTGGACATTGGGACAGACCACACATAGACAGGGTAAAGGTCAGACTGGTGACCTTAACCACTGCTGTCATGTGGTCGTTTATTCATCATTTGTGCTTATTAGTCAGTGGTGACTGCAACCTGTACACTGCAAAAACAGCCCTACTAGGAGTAAGTCAAATATTCTTAATTGATTGTTTTAGGAGAAAACATCTTTCCCAATGGGGAGCAAAATTTGCTTGGTTAGACTACTTAACTAAAAGTATTTGTAAATTTACAGCCCCTTTCAGAGTGTAATGTTCTTTAAAATGAGGAAAAAAAGTCCAAAAAAATGAATTTACTTGATTTTGCAAGTGAAGTCTGGAAACATAGGAGCCCATTTTATCTGCTCTTTGATATACTGTATAGCAGGTTTGATTGATTGATTGATTGATTCTTTATTAATCCCAAGCTGGGAAATTGAAATATCACATCCATATACCACATAACATAAAATCAATATGTCCACAATTATTACAAGTTGAACGTAATAATGGCACACGTCAGAATTATACATGCAGCACATAAACATTTGATTGTGTATGTGCCCTAAAATTTTGAACAGTCCGTCATCCAAATAGAGGCATAATGGATATGTGGCATCGCAGCGTAGGCCGCGCCGCCCAATTTGTACACATTACACAGCTTAAACAAAGCGTAAAAAAAAATGTCCTTGTTTCAAATTTACATAGTTTTCGTATAAAGGAAATGGAGGGCAGAATTCATGTATAAATAACTCGGCTTGAAATGAGCTTCCCTTGTTTCAAAGACAAGTAAAACTAAATACACTTCTGAAGTATCTTCATTTTAAGAATCCGATTATTATTATTTTTAAATGGAGGTTGTAGGCCCTCATAAGTTTGCAAGGTAGAGTACCAAGTGTTTTTTTTTTTTTTTTTTTAAAAACCTGTGAGCATGGAAAAATCTGTCCCACACATACTATAGGTTTAAGAGTGCAACAGCCTTGACAGTGTTTATAGTATACAGTCAAGTCTAAGGACAAAGGGGCATGGGAACCCACAGTTTCTGTACCTGTATGTCCATTGTTTATCATGGAGGTGATGGCAGAGGAGAAGTTGCTGAAGTTAAAGGAGAGCAGCTTAGGGTCCCTTTCAACAAGTTTGGTTTCTATATTGATAGGAGACTGTCTTTTCTCGTCGCAGAAAGAACCAGAGAGGTCTCCCCAGTGACTTGGACTGTGTTCTATGGGAGAAGGGAAAAAAAAAAAAGATTTGAATATCCAGGACAAATGTAACCCAATAATTCCTCAGCGAGTTAGAAATCTATTCTTTCTTACCACATCCAGTGTAGCACCAGTCACTTGCACAAGCTGAAACTGAAAAACGGACATGCTGTGAATACCACAGTAGCCAAGTGATGCAAACTACTTTGTATTATTTAATTTATAAGGAGCTCCCACAAGGTCAGATGTAGCCAATTGCAAAAAAAAGACTAAAATACAAAAAGACAAATCATATAATGGGAACAGAACTGGAAATATACAATTTTTATATAAGATTATCAACAGTACAACTGTTTACCTGGTTTCTAAGCCCAGCAAAGAATCAAGAAATTTGTCAACCACAGATTTTTGGCTGAAACAAGGTTTTTAAATTATAGTTTATTGCAATGTGTGAGGCTAGGACTAATTTCTACTACTTGCCATGAAGTTTTCTGTCCACCTTCAACTAAATAAACCCTGAAATGGCTTTAAGCAATTCCATGGAATTTTAAATCACACTTTCTGTGGCCCCCTAACAGCAATAAAACATTTACATAAAACATGTTATTAAAAACTGTCATTTACTGGCTATTAATGTTTTTTGATGTAATTTTATTTTTATCTTTTCCTGATTAAACATATGGCATTCTACTTTACAAATGGTGTAAATATTTCAAGTTGGATGTAGAGCAAATACATTGAAAAGTGAATATTCAACAGAATATTTTACTCACATATAAGCAAAGCTCCAGCAATGAAATACAGAAGCAGGGAGGAGTGATCCATCTTCAAGAAGAGAAAAGTTTATTTTTAATCAATGCAAACTGTTACACACCTAGTGCATCCCTGCCAGCACTTAAAATGTCTGATGCAGACTGGTAACAAATTTCTTTGATTTTTACATATCATGTGGAACTGATTAAGCGTTGTATTTGAATATTAAAAGAATAAAGATCATGTAGAAGGAAGTTACATGACAAATCTTGCATTTAAAGTTTTACAACTTACCTTTTTATCCCGATGTCAGGTCCCAAGTCTTGAAAAAAATAGAAAAAAAACAGCTAATGTTAGTGCGAGGTATCACAAATAAAACACGTCCATTTCCAGAGGGGAGAAAGTGTCACACAATTTCTGAAGGTTAGTGATATAAAAGGGGCATGTGAATAGAGGTATATACAGTGTATACAACACTGATGTGTGGGGGAGTCGTGTAACATGACCCATTTGTCAGGACACTAATCAAAATACAGGTGATGAGGGATAGTTCAGGTGTTTTTTTTTTTTGTGGTGTGTGATCGTATGTGGTACTGAGCAGGGCCGTGCCTGCACTCGGTTCCGAAGCCCAGTCTGAGCTGTGGAGGCTGAAAACAGCAACAGTGGAAACGAAAGAAGGGGAAAGTATAATCTATTAACTGAAATACAGAATATGCCTGCATAAGACTGTAGTCAAATATCTTTAAAAAAAAAAGAATTTTGTCCACCATTAAAGACAGACTCTTCCAGCCTTAATTTGAGGTTTGTGAACTGCTCACTCTCCCAACAAAAGTGTATGTATGTAGAAAATGTATGTTTTTAGCTCAAGGGGACAGGAGCTGCAAAAGGTTTACTGCTGCATCCATCAGTCAAGTTTATACCACTCAGAAGATTTAACACCAGAGTCACAAAATAACACGTTAACTCACTGATGCACCTCTGAGCAAGACACTTAATCTGTTCCAGCAGCATGTCAATGTGTTCAATCAAAACTAGAAAAATAGAGACCATTGAGCTGGCCTTTTCCAACTGGAAACTTAACTTTGTGTCATTTTGTAAATGAGAAGTACAATACAAACTTATTGTTGGGGGGAAAAAAAAACAAAAAAAAAAATAAATAAATAAATAAATAAATAAATAAATAAGAAAAACACTCATGACAATAGTTAAAACAGCAAAGACACGCAGGTTTGTAACCTGGTCAGAACAAAGGCCTTTCTGCTGGGTTTACTCCGGGTTCTACAGTTTCCTCCCACAGTCCAAAAACATTTCTGTATATTTGCCCTGTGATGAGCAATACACAGTGTACAAAACGATTAACTACCAAACAGCATGTCCTCTTAGGGGGGTGTTTGGTCAAGCTTTGTTTCTTTTGTTGTCACAGCAGCTCCGGTGCTGGAGGCCTGGGCCGGTCTCGCATGCACCGTTGAGTCATTTGATCTCAACTATAAGAGGACTGTGTGGCGACAGATAAAAGTTTACACTAAACACCAACACCTTCTTTGGACAGAAAGCCAAATGACTTTGTTTATGGTAATGTTCAACTCACCTTCTGTTTACACACACACGCACGAAACATGCAACACTTGATGTTCTCCCACACACCTCATTTAGCTGAGCTTCCGTTTTTTTTTTTGTTTTTTTTTTTGGTCAAATCCAAATTTGAAGCACAAGATCCTACATGGGCCCCATGCATATATTCAAAGTGTATGACCTAAAGTTTGCAATGTTTAATTTAATAACTCAAGCCATTGCCTAAAAAAAAACCCAAATAACCATACAACAGTGACTGCCCAGCCCCAGCTCTGCCTGTGTTGATTCAACAAAACACAAAAAGATTTTTTCCTCACACTCTCTCTCTCTCTTTGCTAAGTCACTCACAAGTCCATAAGAATTTTTGTTTTTCATTGACACCAGACTGGAAATTACCTGAAAGAGCCTTTCAGCAGGAAGGTAGCGATCTCAGTAGCAGAGCATCAAATCTGCTCACTTTTCTGTTAACCGGCACGTGATTGGCTGAGCAATCAACT
This sequence comes from Brachirus orientalis, assembly GCA_016785285.1. Classification (NCBI taxonomy): domain Eukaryota; kingdom Metazoa; phylum Chordata; class Actinopteri; order Pleuronectiformes; family Soleidae; genus Brachirus; species Brachirus orientalis. The sequence goes on from JAFBJR010000234.1 coordinate 1,287,851, forward strand.
GCATGATTTCCTTCAGGTTGCGGTGTCCGCTGAATTGGTGTGCATATAAGCGAAAACATGGCAGAATAATCAGAAGAGGGACAGTGACAGTGGCTCTCATCTTATTCAGCTGTGTAAAATTTACAGCCATATTTTTATAATTTGTTTGGTAAATTAATTAAAAATTCATTGTAGTTCAAATATATTCATATGAATCTTAATTAAAACTTCTTAAAACGTGTATCCAACAACACATTTGTGGGTTCTGACCCAAGACTTTGACTTTCACTGCACTAATGCAATAAAACAAGCATGATTAAATTTGAGTACCTCAAATTGTACCAAAAACACAATTTTAGATGCTTTTGCAGCTGTTGAAACATTTACAGTCTCCTCCAAAACTATGAAGGACAATCCCTTCATTTTTGCTGTAAAATATTTGGGCTTGATATCAAAAGATGAATATCAGACAAGACATCATATTTCCTCTTTTATTTCCAGGTATTTACATCCAGATATGCTCAACAACTTCGAAGATAGTCTCATTAAGTGAGCAAAATCATAAGCACAAATCGACTTAAATTCATTTAAATGAACAATGCATCGTGTCAATTCTTTAGATGTCTTCTCAAATGACTTGTGTTGAAGGAGCTACTTTTCTCCTCCTCCTTTTGACAGTCGAGCAGAGCTCAGGTTACAGTCTGCCCTACGTTTGTTGTCATCACTTAAGTATTTGAAAAAGTATTTCCAAACTGCTGACAATGTGACTAGTCTGGTTATTACCGCACACAGGCTCAGCTCTTTTGAAGATATAAGTAAAGGGGGTATCGGGTGCAGTGGTATACAGAGTATTACAGAGTAGTTTTACAAAGAAAAATACAAGCCACATTGGACCCGATACTTCATACTGTTATCAGTATTTGTGCATCCCTAATTAAAACCAACTCCTGCTACAAGACTGGCCCACAGATATTTCCTTCTCAGCTAGAAGTGTTTTACACTCATTTACTGTCACAAAGATGCAACTTTTTTTGTATTGAAACTATATATTTTTTGGGTCATAAAATGAAGGAAAAGAATTTAAGCCCTACGAAGTGATTCGGTAGTTAAAAACTGAAACTGTCAGGTTTGTTGCAGGCAGCCGGACTGTGAGTGCAGCACATCATGCAATCATAGGAAGGCGTCGCCGTGTCCACGTTGCTCAGAGGAGAGAGGCTACAGTCCTGTAAAGAGAAAGACCTATGAGTCATCAGAGGATTCCTTCACTGAGAAGCCCTTAGTGTGACTAGAAGAGCGAGTATAAGGCCTGCAGGGGCAGGCATTATACTTCAAATGTATGTCTCATGTCACATTTTACAAAGTGGTACAAGTAAACACTGTGATCAGAAGAAAAACATTATAAGGCTGATGACATGACATGCAAAATTGGCCCAGTCCAAAATAGGCGGCAGCTCTCTCTTTGTATACAGTATATCCTTTATCTATCCGGGTAAGAAAAAGTCTTAAACACAGACAATAAAAAAACAAACAACCACCACAACACAAACAAACAGGTCACTCATTAAAACTCAATTTGAGCAGCTACATCCATCAACAGAATATCTTTCTTTGCCCCTTAAAAGTGATTTAAATTCACCCAGGGTGGTCAGTTCAGATATTTTCAAATCCTTTTGAAAGTTGTTTCAGGATGACGGGTCATGCATATTTAAAAGCTTTTTTTTCCCACACTCTGTTTTCACTCTCAAGATCAGCATCAGGAGAGCACTTTGAGAACAAAGAGTATAGTGAGTCGGATTACCAACCAAACGTTCACAGGGATGCAAGGGGAGCAGTTGAAGAATATATTTGTATATGAACGTTAACCAGTGTGGCAGCCTTCTGAAGGACTTTACAAACACGGGCATTCAGCTTTGGCTTACAGACTACAGTGATGAATATGACAAATCACAGGGCACAGGGATTAATTATTTGTAAACAGACTCTCTTCCATGTGCAACTGTTCTTCCTCTTAATATAAGAGACAAGACACTATTGTTTTATCTTGTCACTGGTGACTGAGACTGTTAACCCTGCAAAGCCTGACACATCAAAAAAAAAAAAAAAAAAAAAAAACTGGAACTGAGATGTATATTAAACATTATAAAAAAATCCCCCCAAAAAAGAGATCTGAAGCTGAACTTGTGAAGTGCAGACAGCATATCAAGGAGATCAACACCTCCCATGAACTTATATGAGTCAACAATGGCTGGTGTGGGAACCAGTATGTGAGTTTTGGATTTGCAATCCCACAGGTTCAATGGGAACAAAAGAGGAAATCAGGATCACGGCATGGTTGTCATACCATCTTACAATGATGTCGTTGTCCTGGTTCACTCTGAAGTCCATTGACCCTCTTCCATTTTTCTTCAATCCTTTTCATCCATAATGGTGCAGTCTTTCACCCTGTTCTTCTGGATCGTGCCAAGGTAGTGGATTCCTCTCTCTTTTAGGTGTTGCACCAGCAGAACTGATGTAAAGTAGTTGTCTGCAAAGACCTTGTGATTTTTTTTTTTTTTCCTTCTGGAAGTGTTGATGTCATTTTCAAGCACAACTTCTCCTATAGCACCAACTTCAGACTTTTCTCTGTCTGGATTTTCTGCACCTTGACAAACATCAAAGTCATAAAAAAAAAGCCACTTTGTCCAGCATGTCCCCACATCTTGAAACCCCATTTGTGAGGTTTTGCAGGCATAGAGACATGTAGATCCAATCCAATCCAATCCAACTTTATTTATAAAGCACTTTAAAAACAACAACAGCTGAGGCAAAGTGCTGTACATTAGAGAAGAATAAGATAAACTACTGAAACATACTAAAAGAACAGAAAAAACAGTAAAACACTGTTGATTGTACATATGTACACACATATAAAGTACATCCATGCAGCAGATGAAATGGGTTATATACACATACATATGCACAGACATGCATGTGAAACATACATACCTACATATACACTGCATACATATGCATAATATATATATACTCACACATACTCTTTCTCTCTCTCACTCACACACACCTATGTATACACACAAAACAAACATAAAACCAATAAAAACTGGTAAAATCAATGCCTCATACTGGGTTGAAAGCCAAAGACAGAGAAGGGGCCTGTCTAATATGTAAAGGAAGATCGTTCCACAATCTAGGCGCAGCAACAGAAAAAGCTCTGTCCCCTCTGAGCTTCCGTTTAGACTTAGGAATCTGTAGGAGCAGCTGATCAGCTGACCTCAAAGCCCGGACAGGAGTATAAGGACGAAGCAACTCTGTGAGGTATGGCGGGGCAAGACCATTTAAGGATTTAAAAGCAAATAGAACTCTAAAGTGCACAGGCAGCCAGTGAAGTGAGGTTAAAATGGGAGTTATGCGTTCCCTCTTTCGCGTTTCAGTTAAAAAACGTGCAGCAGCATTTTGAACGAGCTGAAGACGTGACGGGGACGACTGGCTGACTCCAAAGTAAAGTGCATTGCAGAAATCCAGGCGAGATGTAATGAAGGCATGGATTACTGAGTCAAAGTGCTGTTTTAGAGAATATGTTTCGCCTTCGATAACTTTCTTAAGTGAAAGGAGCTGGACTTCACTACAGCACCAATTTGACGGTCCAACTTAAAGTCGCTGTCCATTTTAAAGCCCAGATTTGTGACTGTAGGCTTAACATACAGTTCCAATGGGCCCAAGTCAACAGGAGGAGACTCACGGGAGCTGTTTGGTCCTAGATGAGATTTTGTCTTGAATGGCACCATGATTGTATCAACTACATGGCATTCTTCAGGATGTATGCAGAGAAACTGTTCCCGCAGTTTTTGTAACATGGCCTGCGCATCCGGATTTTATTTTCCTTTGCATCATCAAACGCAATGAGGTTGTCTCGAAAAGTAAATCTGTATCAGTAATTTCAGGAACCGAAAACTGCAGGAAGCTCTGTCTCCATCTCCCAATAGACTCTCTCACAGGTCATCTGTACTAGCCCAATATGCATATACATGCCAAGAACCTGATCTATCTCTAGACACACAACAAATTTGTCAATATAGCATAGCGATTATGATTTATGGGGAATTGTTATTGTGAAAATACCCAAAACGTATTTTAAAAGATGCCATTTCGGTCAATAATTGAATTAATTAAATAATCAAAATAGTGTGTGATGGTATTGTTCAAGGCATGATGTGGATTACATTACAAAAATGTGACATGAATTTCCAGGGATAAAGCACCTTATATAACTGCAGTATCAAATTTGATACACACATTTTTACAATGATTTTACTGATATGTAATGAACTAATTTTTAGGTTATTCTGCATTGTTTCCACACAGAAGATATTTATTTTGATAAAGGAGTAACAATATAAATTTTATTCCTTCCATATCTATTTGAAAATTAGCAAAAACTTTCTTGCCAAAAGTGTGTCGATAATTGAATGACAGCAGCCATGTTGGAAAGGTAAAAAAAAGCCCTTCCACTGCCTGTAGTAGAAAGATAATCCACTAGAGGGCAGAATACATGCATCAGATCACATACAACAAGTTTTAAAGGAAAGAATTTATCGTGTTGATAAGATATGGGTCTGAGAAACTCAGAATTTGATACAAATGGTTTTATAAGACACAACAGCACTGTTTGTTTCTATAGGCATATGTACGTGTACAGAATATCAGTGTTATGTGAACTGAGAACTCTTACTGATAGACGGATCCTGTGATCTCATCAACGAGGCCACCTGCAAACACATTCAGAAGTTTAGATGTGTCAAAGTTGACAAAAACCAACAAACCTTTGCCCATCCCACTCAATTTCCCATCATATCCCAATAATCTCTGTCCAAGGCATAACTTATTCCGTTATCTGGCCTTTTTTATTTATGTAACAGGGACAATGTGCAGCCAGATTAAGCTATAATCAGTCAATCAATAATTTATATATATTTTATTGTTTTGAACATTTGTGTTGGAATTCATGCTCTGCATATGAATGCCCCCATAATATGATTAAAGCAATAATTAAAATCATGATACAATGAGACCAATAAAAACATACACATAGCATAAAAAAACAACATATTCTCAATATAAGCTCAAGTTCCTGTCCCTGGACAGGGAGCAGAGAACAACATCCAACAGCTGAAGAAAAACACATTTACAAAAAGAACATATTCATTCATTTAGTGTTTAACACTGTATTGTCCAAAATGAGGGTTGCTGGAGCCAATCCCAGCTGACACAGGGCAAAAGGTGGGATCACATCCCGGACAGGTCACCAGCATTTCCATATAATCACTTAAAAATGCGACTTATACGTATCAGTACCGTTTCTTAACAGAACTTGCACTCAAGCAATTTGGGTCCAAATTAAAAGGTGTGATTTTAATTAGAAAAGTAGTTAAATATCATGAAATTCATCATGTTTTTGTAGGTAACTGCGCTGGTGGTCTGGCAACCCATGCTGCTTTATTAAGTGTGTGTATCTTTTTTAATACACAGTATCACAGTCAGACATATACAGACAAACATGGCCATTAGCATAGGGTGATAACTACTGTGAGTATTTATTTACCTGGTGTGCAAATGGTGTCACACAGTATGGGGCAAAGGTAACAGGATGAGCATTCCTGGAGGGGGGAAAAAAAGGGTTATTACTACTTTATTAATACTGTGTATGATTTGCAGTATTTGGAGGGAGGACGTGCTTACCTGGCAGTGCTCACAGTAATCCGATCTGTCTCCCTCTTCACATGGACACATGGCGCAGTCGTCGGAGCAGTGCTAACAGGACGGACACACACACACCAGTGTGATCAGAGTGTGACTTTCTACAGGCCTTTTTCACGCCAGTGATTTTTAAAACGAAGGCGAAGCAACAATAAACATCCGTCTCATTGCCAGTGTTCGTTTCTGCCCTGTGGTGATTTTTCACCCCTGCATCATCTGTGCATGCATTGTGATGTCACAAACAAAGCAAGTTTATTAACTGTTAATTAATGTTTTAACAAAAACATGTTATTCAGATTGATTAAGGTATGAATTTAAACATTATTCATTACCTACTACAGTTATAACAGTTATTTAATGTGTTAACTACCCATTCATTAATTATCCAAGGGTCTATAAAGCTGCTGTTAATGTCAGTAATAACTCTTAACTGACAGTTAAGCTTGAAGTGACTGTAAATGCCTTATTTAGTTAACATTTATTCAATCTTTATGTGTCTGTAGATTTTAATTTATTTCCCTTAGGTGTCACTTCATTTATGAATAATTACACTAAATAGTCATTACTTAACTACTAACTGGCATCCCTTAACTACAGTAGAAACTAATTTTCAACTCTACAGACAAAAAAAAAATTAGGTAATGATGCAATGGGAATCAACTAATCATTAGTTAAGCACCTAATACCATAATTAACTAACTGTTACTGTACTGGGATGAAGTTCAAAAGTTGTCAGGGCATCGTATCATTTTACCTTACAAATGGAGCAGACGCTGCACACAGAGCCAGAGCGGAACTGCAGCAACTCTCTTGCAGCCTCCTGTTCCTCACTTGTGTCGTCCTGCTTTTCTGCTGCAACGCCAGCTTCAGCCTCATCTGTGACAAGTCAGCAGAGTCACCACCAAATATTTTAGACAATGTTAGACAACTGCAGATGTAATTTATTTATTTATTTATTTTTTATTTATTCAATTGCAGCATGCAAATCATAAACTAAATTAAAAGGTACAAACCAGCAAGAGAGATTAATAATCTAATGATCCCAATGATCTCTGCATTTTGGGCTCTGTTTGCATACTTCTGGACATCATGGGAGACTTTGACCAATCACAGGACAGTACAGAAAGAGAGGAGATGTTCTTATTTGCTGATCTAACTGTTCTGCATACAGGTCCTCTTGGAAAAGGAATCTCTTTTTATATCCTAGCCTAAACTAGCTGCTGTGCATAGGTTAATACAAGCTCCATAGAATAAAAATAATAATAGATATACATAACAATCTAGTCAAAGTAGAGAAAATTCAATTTAAACCTTTTAAAGTATTTTTATTTGTAGTCATTGCCACAGACATGATTCCTTTATTCTAATGTTTCACATATTAGTTCATGTTACAGCAGTGTGAGCAGAGCTTTGACTCACTCCGGTTATTCTCTCTGCCTGTCTGTCTCTCACACAGACACACACACTGACAGACTGACAACACATGTGTACAGTCAGACATGCCAGTGGTGTATATTTGAATGTTGAGTAGAGGGCAAGGCAATAGCCAAATCTGATCTCATGTGGTGACAGGAGACGCATCCAGGACACATTTTAATGTCAGGTGTGAACGGTCATACGTAACAGCACCCACATGCAACTGGATCACTGAGTCAAAGTGTCATATAAGCTCTCCTCCAAAAAACCCTGAACTATCCCTTTCAATTATTGGTAAATAAGTGTTTCTTCTCCTTTTTTTTTATTGTTCTCCCAGAATAGACACTGCTGTTCACTGACCACATGGATAAGCCTGTCTATTTTAAGACGTGTGACAGTGTTGGGACGAAAGCTGAAGCAGCACCACAGACACTGATTTCATGTTTAGAAAAATAGGCTTTTCTACTATTTACAAACATAAGTAATGTTTGTTTGTGTATTTGGCCATGTTACAACAAAATGTAAATTCCATCTCTCTTTGTTACGTTTGTTGTCCTTGTGTTACATGACCGACTATCAGTGGATTTGCTGTATACTTAACTTGCACAGCACTGTCTTAATTTATGTATTTCTTGATTTATTTATTGGACAGGGACAATGCAGTTTCACTTAGTATCAAGACATAGCATGAAGGCGATTGTTGCAAATGTACAAGCCCAGTCCACAGGCTTTTGTCGGTAAATCACATCATAAACAACTGTCAGTACATGACGATGCAACACAGTGAAATACATCACAGCACACATGTGCACAGACACAGCACAACGATTAGAACAAATATGTTTGGCTGAAGTGAGTTCAACTCGGATTTGATTTGAGTCAACATTTAATCTAAAAGATTTTAGGTTTGAAATTGATTTGATTTCAAAAAAAGCAGATTGCCAAACATAGATATAATGCAGTATTTTATCAGTGGACAAATAGGAAAAGGGATTCTGGGGCCAAGATCGTTGACTTGCTTCTTGAACATTATTTTTAGTGCCTAATAATTTAGAGATTATCGGATCCACCTCAAATTTTGTCAAATCGTTAAAAACACAATAGGAAAAGTGCGATTTTTGAAAAAGGTGCCTTTTACACATATTCATTTTTGCACACTTACAGGAACTATGAAGTTTTTATTCACAGCTTTTACGTTTTCCTGGCGATAAATACGCCAGAAATCCTCTTGAAAGCTTCTTCCTAAATCTGAATATTACGTAAGTTTATATCCCTTTTTTATCAGAAGCTACAGTCCCTGTGTCACCACAGCATTAATATCACCAGTAAATGTGAGAGGGACCTTGAAATGGCCAAAATGAGTCAACATAGTCTAAGTTGAAGGCCATACGTGGTTAAATAACTTCAAATCCAGAGCAAAGCAAGCTTATGGATGAAATAAAGAAACAAATCTGAGATTAAATTTTGAAATTAAAGATGTGCCATGGTAAGATGTATTAGTGAGAGGAGTGGATACTTGGATCATAAAAATAAAATGAATTGCTCTACACAGGAAATAGCCTCAGTGGAGCTAAATATCAAGATTGGGCCACTGTTTAAAGGTTATACACACATAAGTTGAAAGAATATATGGTGTGATAAATCATTTACTTTTTCAGGTGAGGTAACTTAAAGTGTGGGACTAACAAGGTTGTCAGTGAAAGAGCAGGAAAGACATAGCAATTGAGTTTGACTCATGTGGTCTAAGGAATTTTCATTGTTGAACAAAGTAACGCAAGTATCAAATACTCCACAAAGCACAACATATAACACCTGTGTAAAAAAAAATATATATATGCACATAATTTTATGTAATATGGAAATTTGACGATTTCATGTTTTTTTTTTGTTTTTTTTGGGGGGGGGACGACCCACCATTGTTTCTTAGCAGAAGGTTGTGATATCAACCCCTTAAAGTACAACCAGTACAATGTCCTCATGGACCCATAAGGTTTATATATGGGTCACAGGCAAGTTTGTCTGTGGTTTCAGAGGGTCTGATAAAAACTAGATTATATGCAATTAGGAATCTTGTCTTTGTGAAATATTATCTCGATAAAAAAAAGTGAAGGCATACTATCACAATGCTGTTGGTCTCTCTCCTTTATTTATATACGCCGTATTTTATAATGCGAGTTTTGCAACATGTACCGGATGATGAAACGTCTCATGGCTGCGAGTCTTGATGCTGCAGGTGCCGTCACGTCTTAACTGTCTTGTTTTTTGTTTGTATGTGATGTCTTTTTTTTTAAGTTGAAACTCAAATAGATAAAAACACACACCCGCAAAATGACGATTCATATGACGTCTTGTGAAACTGCGTTACCATGGCAATGGCACAAAGTGGAAGTTACTGGGAAAAGAATTTTGACACACTCGTTGTCAGTAGCAGGCCTTAACGTCTGATGTAGGTCACGGGACCCTTTATGACAAAAGGGCTCCACAGCGCCCCCTAGAAAATGTAAAATGAAGAACCCTTGCAGTTGGTTTTACTTACACACGTTGAATTCGGCAGACATGTTGGTCAGGATGAGAGCTCATAAAAACTCATGACGACAAGGCACAAATCTATTATTACGGTTTTAATTATTATTGTTATTATTATTATTATTATTATTATTATTATTAGTAGTAGTAGTAGTAGTAGTAGTAGTAGTAGTATTCTAAATACTTTTACTGTTTTATTTTCTCTTCTAATTCTGTTACCTAAGCTGATTTTCCTATGTACATTATTTTATTTAAAAGTAGTTTTACAACAAAAAGGAAGTACCACCTTCTTCCTCCTCTGCTGCCTCATCGCCATCCTCTTCCTCGGCATCGTCCTCTTCCTCATCATCAGAACCCTCCTCCTCCTCCTCTTCTGCCTCCTTCTCATTGGCCTCATCATCCTCAGCAGCCTCTCCGTCTCCCTCAGCTGCCTCCTCCTCCTCGTCATCATCACCATCATTATCGTCATCAGCCTCTTCTTCCTCAGGAGCATCCTCATCAGAGGTCTCCTCGTCATCACCATCATCAGCCTCCTCTTCATCAGCATCTTCATCGTCAGAGGTCTCCTCCTCATCCTCATCATCATCATCAGCCTCCCCCTCATTGTCATCTTCATCATCAGAGGCCTCCTCCTCGTCATCATCAGCCTCCTCTTCCTCAACGTCTTCATCATCAGAGGCCTCCCCTTGTTCCTCTTCTGCCTCCTGTCCCACAGTCTCATCCTCCTCTTCTCCCGCTTCTTCCTCTGCTACCCATTCCTCTTCTTCATCGTCACCCTCACTGGTTCCACCTTCTTCCACCATAGCCCCATGAGCTCTGGCATGAAGTTCTGCATCTGCCTCAGCCACGTCCTCCTGGGCGACCACGACCCCAGACAGTAGTGTGTGGGACGAGCAGAGGAGCAGCAGCAGCAGCAGCAGCTTCATTATCCAGCATTTCACAGGTGACATCTTCAAAACCTACACTGGACTAATGTCTCGATACAGATTCTACCACCAAAACCCAGACCAATCAGTGGTTGTTTCACACCTCAAAAGTCATAAAATGTACAGGAAACTTGCTTCAACTTCAGACTGCAGAGAGAGAGAAGAGAGAGGGGAGCTGTGTTCAGAGCAGCGTGCCAGTCATGTGCATGAGTGACAGAGGCACATGTCTGGAAAGAATGTTTGTCATGCCCTTAACACAGGGTATGGTGGAGTGGGAGGGGGGGGGGGGGCATGGAAGTGGTGGGGACAGTTGAATACTCAATTGGATACTATCACGGTTACAGTGTAACCATCAAGGAGGAGTTGAACCCAAAAACGGAAACGGACTGGTTCACTTTTTGTGAACCAGTCCGTTTCCAAATTTTTGTTAATTTCCAAAATTAACAAAAGACGCTGAGGCTGGCCGGCTGGTGAGGCAGAGCTCAGGAAACAGGGAGACTAAAAAGAGAACAAAAACGATCATTAGAAAAGTACCAAAGAAACATAATGCTGAGTACAAAGCAAAGCTAGAGGTTCAGCGATTGAACAACACGACTGGTTACCAGCCTAAACTGAGATGACGCGCTGACGAGGAGGAACAGGAAATCCAGGTATAAATAAGGCAGGAGTGATTGGCAATGGAAGGCAACTGTGCTGATTAACAACCCCGCCTCACCTGTCAACCCATCCTGAGACATTCTCCCAGGAAGCACAGCAAAATACAAAATAAAACAGGAAGTAGCTAATAGACCAAGGAGCAACCCAGACCAGACATGACAGATGCACTCACTCACTCACTCATTTTCTACCGCTTTATCCACTAAGGGTTGCGGGGGGCGCTGGTGCCTATCTCCAGCTGACATGGGGCAAGAGGCAGGGTACACCCTGGACAGGTCGCCAGTGCATCACAGGGCCACATAGAGACAGACAACCATTCACTCTCACATTCATACCTACGGGTAATTTAGAGTGTCCAATTGACCTAGTCCCCAAATCTGCATGTTTTTGGACTGTGGGAGGAAGCCGGAGAACCCGATGAGAACCCACGCACCACGGGGAGAACATGCAAACTCCTTGCAGAAGGCCCCTTGTTATGACAGATACATTTGAATAATAAAAGAAGTTAAAATTCTGCTGTGTAAAATCCTGACACTGATGACAAAAGATGAAGTATTTCCTCATTTGTGAAGCTCAAACCAAAGTATAACTTCACAAGATAATCTTGACGACGGTTGCAGCTGATAATCTGTTATTTTGCTGGAAAATATTACTTTATTTATTCTTGTAATACTTCAACCTTTTTCCTTATAATATTATGACATTATTCTCATTATATAATTTTTCTCAGTATGGCTCTAATACTCCAGTGTAGCTCTACTGAGGTGGACATTTTGAACTGCATTGATTAAATTTTTAGTCAAATATTGTATTTATGTCGTTTTCAAATGTACTCTAATTGGTGTCTGCAAAATCTCTATTAATGTAAATACAATAAAGAAATCAGGTAGTCACATTTAAATGTAACACCCCATCACCGTCCTCTACAATAATATCCTAATCAATTAAGCTACTTGAAAGCTAATAATTATGACATGATCAATATGTTCTAATTTGAAACACTTTTAGATAGGAAGTGACCATGTCAGGTTATTCACACACACAATAGCACTAGCACAAATTCAAGGCCAAGAAAAGATCGATTATTAAACCTCCAATGATTAAACGGAGCAACAAATAAATACATTTAAAAAGAAAAAAGGCAAACTCAACCCGTGACTATGAAAGCTTGAGATTTAGTTACTGTGTTAATTTGTGTGACGAAGTCTGCGGAAAAATGATGGAGGCACCAAGCACCGTGCAGTCCAATCTGCAGCAGCTCCTCCCGTTTAGCGTCGTCATGGTGTCATCACATTGTTTCAAAGAAAGTATTTTACAGTATTTAAAAAAATACAAAGACGCATGGCATCGACTGAGTTGTGCAAAAACATGAATAAAATAACAGAATACAAAGATTTGCAAATGACCTATATTCAGTTAAAATACTTGAATTACAGATGTGAAAGTTACCCATGCCATGGGCACTATCACACCCCCATACCATCAGAAACGGCTTTTTAAACATTGAGCTGATAATAATCTGGATGGTCCTTTTCCTATTTAGCCTGGAGGATACGATGTCCATGATTTCCAAAAACATGCGAAATGTGGACTGATCAGACTTTGCTTCGCTCCATCTCAGATGAGCTTAGGCCCAGAGAAGCCGGCAGTGTTTCTGGGTGTCGTTGATATATGACTTTCACTTAAACTAAAGTTTACATGGTAGAGTTTTAACTGTCACCGTAATGACCAACTGAGCCTTTCAGGGACGCTCCTTTTATACCTAATCATGACACTCACCTGTTTCCAATGAACCCGTTCACCTGTGGAATGTACCAAAACAGTGTTTATCAACTTTCCCAATCTTTTGTTGCCCCGTTCCGACTTTCTTGGACCCTGATGCAGGCAAATTCAAAATGAGTGAATACTGTATGTCCAGAAACAACGAATTTATCAGTTTGAACTTGTCTTTGTAGTGTATTCAAATGAATGCAGGTCTAAAAGGACCTATATAGGATTCTTTTTAATCACATTTTACACAATGCCCCAACTTCATTGGAATTGGGGTTTGATGCATATATGAAGGCATTTTCATCGTCTCAAAAAAATACAAAGTGCAAAATAATATTTTGCATTTGAAATTGTTATTATCAGTAACAATAATACTGCTGTCATTATTACTATGCTCTGATTAAAAGTTCATCAGTATAGTTTCTTATCAATAGTGTTTGTTGCTGCTTGTATACATGACACCGTAGTCCTATAAACATGACATAACTGATTCTAAACTTGATACAACTGTTGTATATTTGCTCCTGGTCTCTCTCTTCTGTCTCTCCCTCACCTCCCTCTTTTTCTTTCTCTCCCCCCTTTCTGTCCCCCACCTCTCCTCTGTCCCCCATTTTCCTCTCACCCCAGAATTGAATTGAATTGAATTGAATTGAATTGAATTGAATTGAATTGAATTGAATTGAATTGAATTGAATTGAATTGAATTGAATTGAATTGAATTGAATTGAATTGAATTGAATTGAATTGAATTGAATTGAATTGAATTGAATTGAATTGAATTGAATTGAATTGAATTGAATTGAATTGAATTGAATTGAATTGAATTGAATTGAATTGAATTGAATTGAATTGAATTGAATTGAATTGAATTGAATTGAATTGAATTGAATTGAATTGAATTGAATTGAATTGAATTGAATTGAATTGAATTGAATTGAATTGAATTGAAATACATGTAACAGAAATATTGCCAATCTGTGATGGGGAGAACATGCAAACGGATGCAATGATATACATTATTATTATTATTATTATTATTATGTTATCTATTTTCTAGCATTTATGTCTTTATGGGCTGTCTGTCCTCCATGTTGTGCGGTGCATTGTTCTGCTGCCACTGTAGCACTTTTGCCCAGAGCTGACCCCAGCCATCCACTGTGCTCCTGTTGCTATTCTAAAACCTGGATAAATGGGGTTTGTGTCAGGAAGGGCGCCTGGTGTACAAATTCTCTGCCAAATCAAAAAATGCAGACATTCCATTGTAGTGACCCCTTAGTTTGCTTTTTTGTGTGTGTTAAGGTCCCATGTTTGAAATGTGAATGAAATGTTCATTCATTCAACGAGAACATCAGATGTTTTATGCTTTACACTCATGGTACTGCAACAAAGTGAACGGTATGCCACACATGCAATCAACTATAAACCTGATTTAAACCCAGGATTGCCTGTGGGCCACACATATAAAAACATATTATAGAATATTCAGTCACTGTGTCAGGATAATTCATGGGCCGGATGTAAATAGAAAGAAATGGAGATGCTGGCAGTGGCTGCCCATGTGAAGAGCACGTATGTTGGGTGCAAATGCCAGCAACATGTGAACAATTTTTCCCCAGGGTATTGACAGACATATATATATTTTAAAGTCAAAGTTTAGAAGTTTAGTTTCAGTTTAGAAGCGTCATGGAAAGAGAGAGGGAGGTCAGAAAGTGATGGCATAACCCATGGGTGTGTGTTCTTGTACTTGCTGCAGAGTGAGGACCAAAAATTGTATAAATCCTACAGAGTGAGGACATTTTGGCTGGTCATCACTTCTTTAAAGGGCCTTTTCAGGGTTAAGACCCGGTTTTAGGGTTAGGGTTAGAATTGGGTTTAGGTCAGGGTAAGGGGCTAGAGAATGTATTATGTCTATGAGGGTCCTCACTCTGATAGAAGCGCAAACGTGTGTGTGTGTGAGACAGACTGACAGGTGGGCCCTGCTGGTTATTTACAGTGAGGGCCTCTTCAATAGTCCAGCTCCACTATGTGACCTTTAATAGAACTGTCACACTGTAACTTAGCACCACAGTTCACTCTTCACACAAAACATAACACCCTCTTTTTGCATCACATCCAAATATCTTGCTTCCATGTTTGAGTCACATGGGTTTTTTGTTACCTTCGCCAGGGAGGTTCTGTTTTCATGGACATGGGTTTATCTGTAAGCCCGTCCTTCTGTTAGCACCTTCCTATCTACAGTTTTTGATGTATCATTCTAAATATTTTTGTGATGGGCGGGTGATCACCCAAGTATGTTTCCATTCCATTTTGGTAAGAATCTACCCAGTGATGATGTCACAAAAATATATATATTGTTTTAAAGAAATCCCAATCTCTTATAACAGGAAAAAATGTTAAAAAAAAAAACCACACATATCCATCAAAACTCATCAAATTTAAATGAAATTTGGTATGTTTATGCAGGATTAAGCATTCTACAATCAGACTAAGACTGGATCTGACCCAGATTGAAATTTAAATGTAACACAGTTGATGGGATAAATGCTTCTTTTCCCCACCTACCTCTACACTGCTGGTGTATACACAAAAAGGCTCTCTGACAGTATTGCTTAACAGAAACTGTTTTCAAATGAAGGGCGAAGAATATGAGTAATATTGCTTTGTTTCTGTCCCCAAAAACCCAAACAGCAGCAGAACCAAAACATGATTGACAACAAAACCTAACTTTTTCCATCTACTGTCATGTTCGGTGTCATTATACTTTTTATTCAGAACTCATAGTTTACTTAACATTTCATAGCATCAACTGACCACATCCTGCCTTATTAACTATTGATTGGCTGCATTTCTGTCTTGTAGGTGCAGAGGCGGCGCAAGGAAGTTTGGAGGCAAAGGATCCTGGGACATTCACTTATAAACCTGCTGTCAGTGTATTAATGGTTTAGAGAATAGTGATGGGAACAACCGTTCTTTTAGGTGTACTGAATCTATCGAATCTCTTCATTGAAAAGATTCATTAAAAAGATTTGTTCGCCATGACCGGAGCACAGACTACGTCGGACTCACTCCCTGATCTGATACACAGCTTAACAAGTTGTGATCACTGTCGCCAGCTGTTGGCAGTGCTGCCGCTAATTACACCAGAGTACATTGTTAAATGTTAAGATTTTAGAAATTTCCTTGATGAATGTTGAAGATTAACACTTGTTTAACTGATTCACTCAGGTCTTAAGTTCAGTCAGTGAACTGGTATGTGTTGTGCGCTGCCGACTCTTTTAGTAAGTGAACAAATCAGCTGATGCAGCTGTTTATACTGTTTCCTTGCCGCGAGAGGATCTGTCTCGGTTCGCTGCTTCTGTCATATTGTAGGTTTTTAACAAACTACGAAAGGTGGCGAGATCAGAGTGCTGCACTTTACAGTGTCCTCTCATTACAGACCAGCCTAACAATTATGTTTGCGTTTACTGAGAAAGTCTGGTAAAACAACGGGGAACTAGACTGTGTGTCTTTTTGTTCTCGCTTTAAGTGTACTGTAACATCTTACGCTGACTGCATTAGCTGGGACACACGGAGACTCCCGCACTGAGTGAGTGATTCAGTCAATATGTGTCTGACTCTGTAGTGAGTGAACGAATCACCTTCACCCCACCCATTGTCACTGGCTGCTGTCTCAATCAGAGATCAGCTGGACCGTGAGACGAACGAATCGTTTCATCGAGGGATTCAGTGCATTTCGTTCATTTAAAACTATTTGTTCTTTTGAATGAATCGTTCACAAACGAACCAACACTATTAGAGAAGGGGTGTCAAACTAAAATGACTGGGGCTCCTGAACATCTAGTCAGTTCAGGAGGAGGTCAGTCGAGTGAAAACGTCTGCTCAGGCTTTGAAAGAGGTGACATTCACCCTGTCGAACTGTTAAAATAACCTTGGAGACATTATTTGAAGGATAAAATCCTACATTGTGTCATTTTAATAATACTTTTTGAACCTTCTAGCCTCTGGGCAGTTTTCCAGTCTTCGAGGTCAGTCTTCTGTTAGAGAGCCTTGTTAGATGCACAGACTTTTAGGGTGACTGGTTTGAAGGCCCTAATGTATCTGCTCTCATTATTCTTCTTCCCCCATCATCAGCTCCATCATCAGCCTTTTCTTTTTCTTTCATTTTCACTTTTATCGTCTTTTTGAGGGCCTTGCCGTGCACAAAAACCACACCATCAGAACCTGCTAAAAGTGTAATCTGATTGAATTTTAGGCTGATCTGTAATAAATCTATTTTTATCTGTCCATCAATCTATCTACCTTTATTCTTAATGCTTTAAAAGAAAGAATTCATTAATTATACTGTATATAGAATTTATTGTACAGAATTTAAAAACTAAATGTAGCAAAGCAAATATGTCCCCATAATAAATTGAGAAAAATGTCTTTTCTCCTTTCTTTCCTTGTCTGACCAATTTCAACAACAAAGTATGAAGTTGAGCAGCTCTAGAGGAAACTGGAGGACAGACAGAAATGCCAAAATATTTCTCCATTTATCTGTAGGACTGAAAGTCCAAATATGATAGACAAAAGTAATAGTAATACAGTGTGCACCAAATGTAACCCCTGTAAACGATCATCTATTCAATATAACAACATAAACACAATAAAATGAAATACACCTTAGCTGTCAGTTTGAAACTACAACAGCAAAGACAAAAATTGTTTTGCCAAATTAAAGGTTTAAAAAAAACATCATACCACATTATAAATACTTGACTTTGGCAATAGAAAAAAAGATAGATTGCACATTTGACTGTAACATGTAGTTTCTCTTTTCCTAACAATCTTTCATTAAAAAGAGTCCAGTGTTGAGTCAGGTCAGACCGGAAGATGTGTCAGAAAAGCTCTTGTTTCCTACTGATCCTGACCAAGTGAAGGCACCATGGAGGTTGGATCAGGTGGTGGAAGTGGAAGAGGAAGGAAAGGCATCTGTGTAGACAAAAAACAAGATGTACAAAAAGGTCACTTAAGGGTAGAAGGGAACAGGCAAGTGCAGACTGATGTGTTGCGTGGTGATGCAGTACCTCTTACTGTAGGTGGAGGTCGAGGAGGTTTGAACATGCTGCTTTGTGCCAAAGTATCCACTATCCAGCTGAGAGCATTAGAGCAGTATTCCATCTGAAGAGAAGGAACAATTTAGAAAAACAATTGCTCTATTTGCTCCATCTACAGCCTTTTTTACCTGGATACCTAAGTTTGCAAACTCTTCCACACCAAAGTCCACAGAGAAAATCTGTGTTTTTAGCTCACTGGTCACAGGAGCTGCTGATCCACTGCTACAGCAGTGGAACAACAACTTTTGCGTGCTCTGATGTGATGTGTGTCACTGATTTTCTCTGCAGACTCTGGTAATAGGTAGTGAGTGGGTAACAAAATGACAGAAATTTAAGTTAAGAGTAGATGGATTTTGTTAGGAGAGCCCTTTGTTAACTGACAGTGACTTGTTAACCTGAACTTTGACTTTAAACTAACAGTCTGTCATTCTGGGAAATGTACTGTTTACCTTCTTTTAGATAGTGTGATTTATCTATTAAATATGAAGAGTACCCAAATGACAGGCACACAGAGGGTCAACCAGGGTTTATTTGTCCTTTTCCTGACTGATTGGATTATTGACTTGAAAATCAAGAAACAGGAGGTTGACCCCTTCACTGAGCATATAAACAGTGTGGACCACAACATCAAATTCACCCGCGAAGATGCTAAGGGGAACCTTCTGGCCTTCCTAGACTGTTCAGTCCACATTGAAACCGACTGAAGTTTAAATGTGGAGGTCTACAGGAAACCCACCCACACTGACCAATACCTCCTTTTTGACTCTCACCATCCATTACAACACAAGTTAGGAGTAATTCAGACCCTTCACCACCGAGCAATGAGGGTTCCCACCAGGACAGAAGGCAGGATGAAGGAACAGAAACACATCCGGGATGCACTCAGGAATTGTGGCTATCCTAACTGGGCCTTCACAAAAACCTCAAAATCAAACACAAACACAACAAAAGAGAAAAAGGAGCTCTCCCGCAAGAATGTTGTTATCCCCTACGTTGTTGAAAATCCTCTTAAAACTTAAGAGGATTTTCAACAAACACGACATTCCAATACATTTCAAACCGGACAACACTCTCAGACAGAAACTGGTTCACCCCAAGGACAAAACACCTCACCATAAGAAAACCAATTTGGTATGTACAGTGCAGTGAGGAATGTAATGACTTGTACATTGGAGAGACAAAACAACCTCTCCACAAACGCATGGCCCAACACAGAAGACAGAACCACTTAGGACAAGACTCAGCAGTCTATCTACAATTACACCAGACAGGACATTCGTTTCAGGACAGTAATGTTCAGATTTTGGCCAGGGAGGACAGATGGTTTGAAAGAGGAGTAAAAGAAGCCATCTTTGCCAAACTGGAGAAACCAACTTTGAACAGGGGAGGTGGTCTAAGACACCAGCTCTCAGCCACCTACAGTGCTGTTCTGGACTCCCTCCCCAGGAGGTTTCACACACATTCACACCTGAGGTCAAATACAGTTGATGACTCAGGTGAAACTAAATCAGACAATAGCCAATAACTAACGACTCAGGTGAAACTAAATCAGACAAAAGCCAACATCCAACAACCCTTTGACGACTCAACGACTCATCTAACCTTTTAGTTAACAACTCACACCCCCTTCCTGTCCAAACCACACCCCATGGACCAAAAACCTGACAGAGTTTATAAGTCCCAGACTCTCCACCAGTCAAACTGAACTGAAGAAGCCTCTTGGATGAGAGGCGAAACGTCTTCAAGAAATTCAACTAAGTCCAGTTGCCCTTTTTTTTACTACACTTTGGTTTAGGGTCACTTGCTGTAAAACCTTATGAGGCAAATTGTGTTGCTATAAGCATCGAGGGCTTGGGTGGGATTGGGGTTGGCATTATGAGTAAGGCAAACATATTTTTCCACTGATAAAGACACTCATGTTTAGTAACCTATATTTAAACCCCGTGTAATAAAGATGAGTAGTGTGCAAAGATAACATAAAGGACGTATTTTAGCTCGTGGTCTGGCCCTTGTTACTAGTGTTTGCATGTGAAATGAACTTGTCTTACCCCACTGAATTATGATCATTATGACTGAGTAAATTGTAGCCAAAAATATATAAACAGGAACATTTAAGGACAGAGCTGTGCAGCCAGGTGGTCTCCCCTCTCGCCCTGCACTCTGCTGCTGTCCCTGCCACATAGGATGCACAGAATTTTATGAGATGAGAGAAGCCGAATATATACTCACTATCTGATGCCGAGGCTGTTTGTGGTTGGCTGAGAGAGATGTGAAGTCGTCAGTTTGCATCACAGTTTCAACTGCGTTAATTAAATTCCATTACACGTGCCAACCGCCTTTGACTTTACATCAGATGTGACGAGACAGTCAATAGAGATATAAATGTATGTGCTGATTTAGTTACATTTAATAGTGGTTGTTGTGAATATTAATTGGATTGAAATGTGCCTGACATTCTGTAAATCTGCCTGTGAGGTTTTGGTGACATGTGCACCAGTCAAACTAATTACCACTAGACTGGCTGCGCCTTCGGAATTTCATTAATGCAGCTGAACCGGTGATGCACACTAACGACTTCACAATTCTCACAGCCAACCACAAACAGCCTGGGCATCGGCTTCTCTCATTTCTTTGTGGCATGTTTTGCGGCTAGACAGCATAACACGCAACATGCAGGTAGAGCAGCAGAGTGCAGGGGAGAGGAGAGATCACTTGACTGCACAGCTCTGTCCTTAAATGTTTCCATTTATATACGTATTTTTGGCCACAATTTACTCAATCACATTAAAGAAACATAAAATTACTCATGAAACAAAATGGTGTTAACATCAATTATATTGATTTATTGAAATAGTCTCCTTCTTCCTCTTCCTCGTACCAGTTGGATCCGGAAGAGGGTTAATCAAACGAATTCACATCTTTGATTTTGTGTTATCCAGAATTACATGATCATAATTCAATTCGGTTCAATTCAGTTCATTTCATATGCAAACACTAGTGACAAAGGCCAGACCATGAGCTTGGCAATGCGTCCTTTACACAAAGGTGCTCCTGATTTCATCCCGTTACACTTTGTTTTTTTTAATTTATTTTACGATCTGTGCACACTACTCATCTTTATTACATGGGGTTTAAATATAGGTTACTAAACATGAGTGTCTTTATTATTGGAAAAATATGTTTACCTTACCCCTAATGTCAACCTCAATCCAAGCAAAGCCCTCAATGCTTATGGCTGAGAGGGTGGAGGGCACAATGTCCTCTGCTGAGCTCACGGCCGCCCCCGGTGCTTTTGTTTTTTTGTTTGGCCCTTCTTCTTACATCATTGAACCGTTTTTTTTTTTGTTTTTTTTTGCACTGGGCAACAGTTCTAAGTATGTCAGGGCAAACCTGATTAATAATATTGGTAACCTCATTTTGGCTCCTTTTGCATCATCAGCCTGGGAGAGACTGAGTCGGGACAGAGGAATACTTGTGCCTGGCTGCGCACCCTACGCTGTGCACGAAACTTACTGCCTCAGGCCCAGTCCACAAAATTAGAGCCCAACCAGGTTAAAGGTGGCAAAAAAAGCACCTTCAGCGCAGCCTTTTGGCACGCAGTGCCAAAAACTTGCATAACTGCGCCAAGCTGAATCTGTCGACACCTCCCCCTTTTGCGCAGCCACACCCATCTCTGCTTGCCTTGGTCTACCAAGTTGCCAAATTCACTGCGCACGGTGTTGCACCAGATGAAATTACTACTGCACGGGCTGCACCACCTTGCGCTGCGCCACAAAATTAGAGCCCATGGTCTTTTGGATATCATCATATTGTGAATAGGTATCAGTGATGACTTTTCCTGGATCTAAAGACTAACACATTGATCATCATATTTATTATACAGAATAAAATGAATATATATATATATATATATATAACACTTTATGAATTTGACTAAGAAATACTGTACATATAATCTACAAATTTACAACCTGTATATCCCTATATATCTTGTGTATCAGGATATAGCCTAAAAATATCCCGATAATATGTATTATGCCTTACAGACAAATGAATAGTGACATATATATCGATATGGAATTACATAAAAAAGTATATTGTGATATTGCCCAGCTCTAACAGAAGCTGTGTTAATATGCCTTTAAAATGCATTTTCATATTTGCCCTTGGGTCATTGACATCTAGTTCAACTATACAGTTGGCAATGTTCTCCATCTTATGGTTTCACATAAAGTGATACATCACTGCCCACAATGGCATTAACCCCTAAATAAACATTCAAAAATGTTAATGAGTAAAGACACTTTTCCACTTTACCTCATTCTCCAGAGCCCTCAGTCTGTGCTCAAAGTCTCTGCTTTCACTCACATGCTTTAGCACACCATCGACTCTAGATGAGCAGAAATTTACATCAGTACAGTGGAGCGACAAAGTGAGACTTATGTGCAAGAAGGCGTAAGAAGGTGCACTCACTTGACAGACATCCGTTTGAGCCTCTCTGAGTCACTGCTTTTGTGGATCTTGGTCTGTGCGGTCAGGAAATCTTCCTTCTGAATGGTCTCCCATGTCATTAGTCTGTTGGCTACTTTTCCTCTTAACTGCAGTACTGAAAGAAAAGGAGAAGGTCTGTCTGTTATTACATGAAGACACTGGCCGCTTTGTGACTCTACCACAGTTGGGATGGACAGATGTCATAGATTAAATATTTGTAAAGGAAGAAATTAAGGGGGTCAAAATCATGATTATTTAACAAAAAAAAAAAAAAATGATTACAGACTGAGGCAGTTGCTGATGCCAATATACAAATGTCCAATTAGTTTGCATTTTCAACTATAGATTTTGAAATGTATTCTGGCATTTTTCCTGAAGTGGCACATTTTCATAATGATGGGGGCGCTTTTATATTTAAAGACAACACGTGAAGATAAACCGTTTTAAAATGTTCTTAAAATAGCAGAGCGTTCTACAAAAGAATGTTGGAATGAATAAAAAAAACTGAAATTATTTTAGGTTTGTTATTTTGGAGCAAGGAGTCAGTCCCTCAAATTAAAGCTGAGAGTCCACACTTAACCACATCTTGATTGTCTCATTTCCAATCCATTGTAGTGCTGTACAGAGGCAAAATACAAACTTCATGTCTTGTCCAAATATATACATACCTGCCTTATGTGTATACTTTTCTTTAATAACAGTTACAGTTATTATTTCTTTTTCAGGTCTCTCCCTCTCTAGGGGTCACCACAGCAGATGATCCGCATATTTGATTTGTTTTGTTTGCCAGATGCACCCTGTGGCTAAGGTCAACTGTCCAATTAACAGTGAGCAATGGGAATTAGGTACCTTGCTCAGGTGTATCCCAGCCCTTGACCTGGCGAGGAATTTGAAACCGCAACCCTCCAACCTTTATTTTATTCCCTATCTTGTACATTTTTAATCTTTTATTCTTACATTTGCCTCACAATATTTTTTGCCATATACCACACACTGACACACAAGAATTATCTTTTATGAAAATGTATATGTAGTTCTGAACTTGCATAACTAACATATTTCAAACAGCATTTTTAAGTACTGACCAAAATGATGGATCTTGATGGACGGTACTTTGCGGATGGTCCTCTTGATAAAGAGATTGAGGTGAGAGAGGATGATGAAAGGAGGTGCCAGGGATGGACGAGAATGATACTGAACTATCAGGTTGTAGCGCTGGAATTTCCAGTAGATGTCGCTGTTCGCTTGCACTTCAGAGAAAGTGTAGCTGTGTGGACACAAACAGTGTTTTGTGCAGAAGACATGGCATACATCAATGAAACCATAGAGTCAGAGACAGAGGAAGACTAACTTTTACCTGAACATAGCAATGAGCAGGTTGATGAGCAGGATGTTAGTGACCAACAGATAAACAACCAGTAGAATCACCACCAGCCAGTTACTATACATAGTCCTGCATGGCTCTGCACCATCCTCGATCAGTGTCACATTGTCTGTGCAGGGCATGTCCCAGTCCTTCCCCACTGACATGGATATGAAATTATGAAGAAAAAAAACAACTGTCACATATTTTCAGATAGTTTAAACTGGTTTGTAAAGAATTGTGTGTGTGTCCCCCCATTTACATCATGCACACAAAAAATTTCAAAATTCACCATCCATCTCTTCTACGGGAATCTGTCCAAAAATGTGCAAGTACGGCCTATAGAAAACACGGCGGAAGATGCGATCTGCACGAGGGTCATAGGAGTAAATCAAAGCTTGGTTGGCTACTCCATACGCCATGAGCCACACCCCCAGGAAGAAGAGGAAGAAGAAAACATCCTTCATCTGAAAAAGAGGTAACATGCAAATCACTGATATTAAATCTTGTTCACAGAAATAAAGTAACAAAAATCGTAAACCAGGTCAATGTGAAATAAAATACAAATGACTGTTGGTCATTTAATTTAAAAATCTTAAAATTTTTCTTTCAGCCTCCCTTTAGGGGTCACTACAGCAGATCATCTGCCTCCGTCTTGTCTTCACCCTTGTGTCCTCTTCTGCTAGACCAACTGTCCTCATGTCCTTCTTCACAACATCCATGAACCTTCTCTGTGGTCTTCCTCTTTTCCTCCTGCCTGGTAGCTCCATCTTCAACATCCTTTGTTCAGTATAATCACTGTCCCTCCTCTGCATGTGACCTTATCTGTTAACATGCCCAACAAAAGCTGCAAATCTGGATGCAAACTTCACCGTTACCATCTCCGACACTAATTAAATTAAATATCTTGTTTATTGTACACGCATTTATTGTGATGTGTAAGTATTCTCTGGAGTTAATTGAGTGAAAGTTTATCACAAAGTTGAGGATATAATGCTGCAGGTCTGGAATAATGTCCACTCCACAGATGTTTCCATCCTTCAAAAAGAACTCAGGAGTAGTCTGTAAGGTTCAGACTTTTTTTACTCAATCTCTGTGGATTTAAAGTGTGTAGTTATACACTTATAGCTTGAAACCAGCACTGTTACCATTCACTCAAGGAGATTTTGCCAGCTTGCATGGAACAAATGGAGTCTTGTGATATCCAGAGCTCTATTGATTATATGTATAGGTTCGGACTGGATGGTCTCTGGGTGTTGATCTGGACCACAGTTTACCATTTGGTGACCTCGAGTCTATATCATACTTCATAAAATGGTAAAATGTCAGTATCAGTGGTATCTTGCTGATCTTTCTTACCATCTTGCCAACAATGATGATTTTTGGTCCAAGCTGTTTGTGAATGGCAAAGATGTGAATGAGGCGGAGGGTGAAGACCATGTAGTCCACACACAGGACATCCCGACCAAAGCCATACGACCAGTGAAACATCCTGAAACACAGAGTGAAGCACATTCACTGAGGTAACAGCAGCACCCAGTGGCCAACATGTAGAATAAAAGCACTGCTGAAAACAAGGAATGAAACAGGAACAGGAAGTTAACTTCCTGCAGATATGCTTTTCCATGGATAGTTCAGTTTTTTTTCAAGGTGAGGTTGTATGAGTTACAGACACATATTCAGTGTTGTGCAGACCCCCCCCCCCCCCCCCAGCGCTTAATACTGCCTGAGTGGAGGCTAACACAAATTTGATTTTAGCTATTTAACATCAGTCACCTAAAAAAATAATCCATCATACAACTAAATTCACTGCTTTATCTCGCCATTAGACTTTTCATTAATGAAACTAAAGTATGTGTCATGGTACACAGAAGTTGTTGATCCACTCTCCATCAGTGTGTTCAAATTTTTTTTGTAAGTTTAGTGTTGAAAATATTTCTTTCATATTTACCCAAGTGACATAAACTAACCAAACTAGACAGAAGTAGACCAGCAGCTGCCAAAGAAAAATCATTTCCTCTATTAAGTTTGTTGTAAGGGTGTGTGTATGAGCGACTAACAAAGTTAGTGAGTCTTTTCTAAAGTGGCTAAAATCCACTTTTCCTTTTCAGTGTGAGTGAGCCTTCATGTCTTAAGCCTGTTTTCGGTGCAGGGGAGTGCGATTGGCAACTCACACTTCAGAAAACCCTGAACTACCCCTTTAAATCTTCCTCATGCATTATGGCTTTCCATCTCTACATGCACTAATAATCAGCTTAGTCTATGTTTAAAAAAAAATTACATTTTCTAATGCAATAACCATGAGACTCAGGTGACCAATCAATCTGATTGAAAACAAGGGCCTTGGAAAAAAACATTTCAGCATAAAGTAAAGAGAAAGAAAATATGGTATGTGTGTAATCCCACCTGCATATTAGTCCAATGATAAACAGAATGATGGCAGTGAGGTCACACTTGTTCCACACATCCTGTATATACACCCTCATCCTCTGACGCCATGTCATGGTCCCCAGAAAGAATGTCTTAAAAGGAAATAAAAGAGCATTTTCAACTTAAAAATGTGCTTCATGGTGCACCTAGTTTTTCCATGAGCTCTCTTCTCTACTTAAAATTCATGCAGAAAGTCACATCACTATTTTTCAGCTGTCGTCTCTTTTAGCACAATTATTTAAAGGTAAAGTTGATTCATTAAAAGTCCAACATCACATTATTCACCTCTCTGCACTCACCTCCCGGATCTCCTCACACACGATGGTGAACACCCAGAAGTACAGCACATACTCAGTGATGGCTGGACCCGCGGGTGGAGGAGGCTTGAAGTCCACCAATAACACGTAGGCAAAAAGCAGAAGGAAGAGAAAGTACATCAGGACGTTGCCTAAAAAAGAGGTGACAGGTGCAAACCAGAACTGGCGCCATCTTGACACTATGAACGGTCGCTTTGGTGGTCTGTGAGTGTGAGGGACACCTGTAAGGAAGGTGGAAAAAAATCATAAAATGATAAAATATAATAATTATTGTAACTGCAACTGGTCTTTGGTCTGTGTGTTTTCAGAGCTACAGTGTTTAAAGACAACTCACCTTTAATGTGTGCTGACCTTGGACTGTTTGCTTCTTGTAAGTCTGCTTCACTGGTGAAACAACAACAGACTTTTTAATGTTTCAGCACACTACATAATAACAACATAATATAGAAAGCAGTTTTTCTAAAGACACAACTTCAAATCTAGTGCACCCCATTCACTTGCTACAGCTAACTCAGATTACACTGACCTGGATGAGTGTCCTCACTGAAAACATGGTTGTCGGTGGGTACACCAAGTTTCTGAGCCACTTAACAAAAGTATGCTGTTAGGCACAGTTTTCTGACTGGAATCAGAAGTTTCTAAACCATTAGGTCTCTTACACGAAAGTCCATAGAAAAGAATTCTACTTTCTTTTTAGCTTCAAGTGACACAGGAGCTGCAGGTCTGCTGCTCATCTAGCTGTCTCATTTGTCACTGAGGTAAATTCAAACAAAAGATTTCAAACAAAGTCACACAGGAGCATATGGAAAATTACTGATGGAGGCAGCAGTGGATCAGCAACACCTGTGTGCTGTGACGTAAAACCACTACATTTCTCAATGCACACTGGTGCAGGAGAGTTACAAATTGCAATTTCCACTAAGGGAAGGCTGTCTAATGGCACACAGTGCAGTCAGCACTGATTCTGTCTAGACCTCATACAACCACACTTCAAAGAATAAACTTTAACATAGAGAGAAAGCAGATCATCACCACGCAACAAAACAACAAAACCAGAAGTGTACAGAATGACAATGAGTAATATACATGCGAGTAATACATGTGCTTGATGTCAGAGAAAGAGAAGACGGTGGTGCCATAGAGGCTATCACTGTCTCGGCCTAGTCCGTCCTCATTAGACTTCCCCTCCTCCTCCTGCTGCTGGTCCTGATGTTTCCTGTGTGTTGTATATAATATATATATTAGTGTATATAATGTTATACACTAATCAGAGAATGTCGATAAGAAAACAACATGGGTGGAACACATGGACATTACCTAAAAGAGATTAAGTTGGTGTAGCAGAGGACGGGGCAGAAGAAGGTGAGCAGGAGCTTCCACACCTCTGTGTTCCTCTTCATATCACCCCACCAGATCTGGGACAACAAAGACTGGAGGAGGCAAGAGCATTTTTATTATCTGAAACTAAAATACTGACACTCAGCAAATTTGATCAAGATGTTTCATTTAGAAAATGGTAGCAATCATTATTACAACACAACTTTCTTCAACAGCAAAAGAAGAAATGTTCAATATACACACCGACAGAAAAAACATTAAAATTATTCGAAATATTTTATGTTGGATGTGCGAAATGTTTCTGTGTTTAATAGGTGATGTTTAAAAAGCATAATTAACTGCTTTCTTTAACGTTCACTCAAAAATCTTATCAGTACCTACTGATTTCTACATTTTTATTCTGATAATCCTTTTATCCATATCTTCCTAGAAAAAGAAAGTGGACCTATAACTTGATTCTTAACCCAGTTAGAATGTGAAATCACATTTAGCACCCATGCATCATCAACATTTAAAACAAACTAAGCATTAAAAAAAAAACAGTTTAAACTGTTAAGAAAATTAAGTAAACACCTGTACTCCGTCATTACTGAAGAAAAGTCTTGCATCGGCGCCCATGCCCATCTGAAGACAGGTCGTACCCCCCCACACTGGAGACTTCCTGATCAGCAACGTGAAAGAGCGACTCTCATTGCTCCGATAGCAAGAACTGAACAGATCTGATGTGTGAAAGAAAAAACAGAGAGTTTAGTCTAATCTTTATCATTAGCAACGCAAAAAAGATTTTAAAAAAGTTATCGTAAAATTATTAAGCATTCATTGCTTCATCTGATGTGGTATTAAACCTGCTAAAAATACCTACCCTATACCATTAAGAACTTAAAGGAATAGCTGAGATTGTGGTTGTATGAAGTAATGAAACACAGTCATCAATGAAGTCTACAGTTTCTGACTGTAAACACAGGCCCCTGACACAGGGTCACACAGGGGCTGCTGGTCTACTGCTGCCTCATTTGTTAAGTTTGTGCCACTTATGTAAAATCTGAATGAAGGTTTTTAAATAATGACTTCACAAAAAGATAAGTTAACTTACTAGTGGAAAGAGCAAAGAATCAAAAATTCCTGTGTGCTGTGACCTAAAGTCGGTGATGGACTTTGGTGTGGGTAATGATGTGTTTACAAAGTGACACAAACTTCAGTTTCCTGCTGAGTTCAAATGAGTATTTCAGATCCACTACTGGCCCATCATTATCAGGGTTTATCTTAGAGAAACAAATTTACCAAATGCTCCTGTGTCACTGTGAGCTTAAATTCCTTATTTTCTCTATGGACATTGGTGAAGGAGAATGACACAAACCTCAGCCAATTTGTGAAACATTCAGAAATTGCAGATTCAGTCAGGTTTAGATTAGACAAGCTCATTGATAAGTTGCTTTAACAAGACATTTTTCAGGAAATCTGCCTCCATTTCTCATGTAGGAGTTCAATAAGAAAACAAACTTGTCATGCAATATAAAAAGTTGCCAACCAAGACTAGGCAGAATTCTGATGATGATTTAATATGTGATTATGCAATCAGTGGCTGTTTAAAGGAACTTAAGTGAATTCTTCATTCAGGGTCTTACCGTGTGCCAAGTTCTCAAAACTCTGAGCTAGTTCTTTCATGGAGACTTTGGTCTCGGTTTCATTCTCCATCTTTGACAATTCTCTGAGGATCTTACAGCCACTCAAAGCACTCAGCACAGACTCTCCTGCCTGAGGGAAATCACAGAGGGACAGCAGAGAAATTCCTGCTTTTAAGAAATACTGTAGTAATAGTAGTGATGGTCTGAAGCATTTTGCTTTCTCCATCTTTTTGTGAGTTAGCAGAGACATCATCAAGCAGCGTCGGGACTTTTTACCATCTCCCAGAAGAAAGTGGCCATCTCGCTGCGGTTCTGTAGCACAGCCCAGATGAAGAGTGAGGCCCAGGGGAAGAGGCAGCGTTTCTCTCGATACAAGCAGTCTCCACGCAGCAGCTTACAGACACGCTAAGATGACAGCAAGAAATAAAAGATTAGGCTACAGATGCTGGGACAGTGTTGTCACTTAACACCTTAAAAAAGCTGTTCATTGATTTACACCTCTAATTCTGTATGACTATTATTTAGTTTGATTGTTCATTGTTGACAGACTAATCAGAAGTCAACTAATAGTCAACTAATAAGATACTGACACAATCAACAGATAAGTAGTTCAATGTTGGTTAACACTCCAAATATAGTATTTGCACTTTTGTTTAGGTTATAGTCTACTGGTTGTTAGTCAATTGTATGTCACTTACCAGTTGAAGAAATATCAAATGGTTATCTTACATTACACTAATTACCTGTTGATTACTAATAGAGTCAACAGAAAATTATCAAAATAAAGTGTTACCGCTAATTCTAAGTTAATTGAATGTGGATCAGCCATATAATTGGCTGATCCGTAACCGTTGTTCAGTGACAAATCGGGTTGTCTTCCGACTGGAAGGTCCAGTTTCAATTCCCAGCTGTACTTACCTACATGCAGAAAAGCCCCTGGGCAAAACAGTGTGTATAGATGTGCTGTATGAATGTGTGTGTGAATGGATGTGAATGGGTGTTTGACTGAACTGCAGTGTAAAGTGTTTATTATTCCATACAAGGGTAAACTACTTTACCACGCAAGAATAACTTATACTGACAGACAAAACAATTACAATAGGCACTAAATAAATCTCAGCAAAAAAGCTATTTGAAACATAAATATTAATTTTTGCCCCGATATTTGGGACAAAAATTGTTCATCATCTGACCGAATACAAGACCTTCAGTCGAACACTAAATGAGCTTCTGGGGCCATTAAAGCTGCTGCGTAATGGCTGCCCTTGGGAAAACACAATTATTTTTAGTTTGGCCCCACTTTTCTTCTATTCAGTGACTCAGTAGATGAGACCAAACAGTGAGATTTGGTTAGTTAATGAGATTTCTTTCCACCATGTTGATGTGCAAGCAGAGCACTGCACAAGAAGGGACACTAACACAGGATTTAGTGCTGATGTGAAAAGATCTAAATTTTCTTCTAAATCTAAATAACTTTGACAGTGTTCATTTTCTAATTTGATTAACTGCACAAATGACCACAAACATACTTAAAAACAGTACAATTTCTAGTCTTGGAACTACAGCATTCTTGTACAGCACCCTAAGTGAGGAGACTCAGCACAAACAGTGCTAATAGAAATAAGCCAAAAAACAGCAATAATATTCTTAAATTAATTTTCATTTTCTTGTTTTAAGAAAAGGAATCTGCCAATGGGGTAAGTAAACTTGGCTATCCTACTCAAAACTAGATTGTAAATCTAGCCATTTAAGTTTAAGAATTTAGACTTAAGAGTTTCTTACATTTGAATTTCAAGCAAACGCTGTTATAGGCGTTACTAACTGATGCTTAAAGCAAGCTGTAATATCTTACTACAACAGTTAGATTTTGTTTCTAAAACTGAGATTTTTTCAGTGCAGAAGTTGCTTGCCAAGATTTTCTTTTAAGTCAAAAATTGAGAACAATTTCCCAGAAACAAGGCTCATGTTACTTTTTTGAAAATCACCTTTTGCCGTGTAACCTAACCCTAATCTAAATCCAAGTCTCAACCTTCAAAAAGCCATTTAAAGTTCTAAGGACCAGCCAAAATGTCCTTACAAGGATAATTTTGAATCGCAATTTGTCTTCACAGCCTTCTACAGTCACGTACACACACATACAGTTCATTCATATGCAGTGCTTTTTCAAATATAGATCATACATACACTCCCACACAGCAGAAGAAATTTAAGTGTGCTCAAAAGTTTTTTTTATAGGCAGACCTGAGCACGTTCCTTACTTTGTATGAAGTGCTCACTCACACCATGTATGAATGCATTGTGTCAGTTTGATTAATCATGCACTTTCACAGGTTTTTATTCCATATTATGTGTATAACTGTTGAGTATGTTTCTAATATTTTACTAATTTATATATACACATATATATCTTTTTTTTTTTTTTTTTTTTACCCTCAGAGCCCTCCTCTTGGAGGTGATCTGTTCCAAGCCCAAAGCATCAAAGTAGAACAGCTGGCAGACGTCACCCATCAATAGTTCCAGCACCCGTGACACCTGAGGTTAAAAAAAAAGTGACAGATTAACAAATTTGACTGAGATTAAATAAATGTTTCTGAGTTGATTTCAGGTGCAGCAGAGGCATTAAAAACATTAAAAAAAAAAAAAAAAAAAAGCACCTCAAAAAGAGTGATCTCCATCGCTGGAACACGCTGCATCTTATCTGCTGCCACTTTGGAAGGCGAGCCTTGCTGATTAGTTAATGTGGAGACAGTGGCTGCAGTTCCAAGACGCTCCATGAGTTGGCGCTGTAGCAACTGGTAAAGAAGTGTGCCATCTGCCACAGAGCAATAGAGGTTCTCCAGCCTGCCATAAGTCAGGTAGTCCAGGATGTTGAGGCCATTCTCAGTGAAAAGACGCACAAACTGGGGCTTGTCATTGATCAGGGCATCTGTCATTGAGTCCTCCAGGTCTTCATACTGTGTGATCAGATTGAAGGTATTAGTTATTGAGCAGGATTCAGTTCAGTCCATTTAGGGGCCCTAAATGTTATTCATCATGATGGGGCCTCTCAGCCAAATAACTGTTTATTATGCGATGTCTTTATAGGGCCCCTTAGGCTATGTTATTCACGCCTGTTGCCTTGACGGGGCTCTCAGTCAGTAGCAAGGGTCAAATTATGTGATATGCCTAACAGGGCCCCTCAATCATACTATTATTATTATTATTATTAGTGTTAGCAAAGTATTGCCTGAAAAAAGCACATGGTAAATTGTCTATATTTATATAGCACATTTTTATCATTTTGATCATTCAAAGCTTCTTTACACCCATACATGACTTACACTTTCATACAGCGCATCTGCTGTATGTGCAGTGCATTTTCTTCAATCATTTCTTCAATCTTCAATCACTCATCTTTCACATTCATTCACACACTGCCAGCACAACCGTCAGGAGCAACGAGGAGGTTAAGTGTCTTGCCCAAGGACACAGTGGCATGTACACTAGCGAAGCCAGGAAAAGAACCCGCAACCCTTCGAGTTGAAAGATGACTCGCTGTACCACTGAGCTACCGTCATACCATCACCCCAACATAGCTGTGGGCCTTAACTAGGAGATCTGTGAGAGAGACAACTATGGATGAGCTGGATCATATAGCGGACAGATAAAAATGTAAAATCAGATACAATCCAAAATCCTATACATGTATATCACATGCTTCAAAATAAAAACAATTGCATTTTAGCTGAGTCATGTTGTGGACTGTTGATTTCTGCTTAATGGGAGAAGAATATTTGTTACACAGTTGGAGAATTATATCTTTGAAATGGCACAATTGTGTTGTTAACAGCTTCATGGTTTGAAAGGTCTAAAATGACTGTATCAGACTGATATCTTTATCGTAAGATACTAAAGTTTGAAATATAAATATCGTGGTACTGTGCCATCCCTAATGACTACTAAAATATTTTTAAATTTAAGGATTGTAGTCTTCTTTTCCCATCTGAGCCCAAGGGTCCAGTTGTTATAATCCATCATAATCAATCCTAGGATTCAACCAGTGTTCTGACAAAAACTCTGTGAAAAATCTGGAAAGTGGGGTCCAGGCCTTCAATATATGTATCAGCATGAGATTGTCTGGGTCACACATGTTCACAACAGCAGAAGAATGGGCCTAATGCATGAACCCTTCATACTAACTTATTTGTTCCTAAGTGTTGTGTACAAGGGATTCACCAAATGTCTCATATTTAAAAAACAGGCACTGGTGGTGTTTTGTCATGTTTACATGTGTCATTTACACACTTTTCTGAAGTTAGACACACTTTGCTGAAATTTAAATTGTTCAACCCCTGTAAGAAATAAAATTGAAGTACAAACATGTTCCTGGATGTGCCGCTGTGTCTGAAACGTCCAGACAAGGAGTTCTGGAAAATGTACAGAGTGACACTAAAGTGAGGAACAGTGTTTCAGCTGATGCCAGTGTAGACATTACAGTTAAACATGGTCAACAGAGAAACCATCTAGAGAGGAAAATAAACTTTTCAACAAGCGTAACTGGATTCAGTGTATGCTTTTTTTCAGTCTTTCATTGGTTTAGGAGTCTGAGTGTGAAGGAGACGATTGACAGCATTATCAAGGTCTGCTCCATAACTATCCAGCAAAAAGTTAAAATTCTCTCTGGGAGAAGCATGTGATCAAAAAAGCAAAACGCATCACTGACTAACGCCACCACATCCTGTCCACTGAATTTAAAATACCTTCAGATTAGCGTTTAACCGTTTGACCATTTTATTTTTTATTTATATTTTTTTATTCTGTTGTTAGGGGGGCCAGTATGATGTTTACTAAGACTCTTCCTTGTTTTTAGACAGAGATACAACTCCTGCCTTGTCCTCTCTGTTGCCTGTTTGTTTTTTTTATTTGCAACTTGTAAGTAGTATGTATGTATGGTCAGGCTGTCTGTTGTAATTGAGTTGCCCTTTTAGACAAATAAA
This sequence comes from Brachirus orientalis, assembly GCA_016785285.1. NCBI lineage: Eukaryota > Metazoa > Chordata > Actinopteri > Pleuronectiformes > Soleidae > Brachirus > Brachirus orientalis. The sequence continues at coordinate 1,322,515 of JAFBJR010000234.1, forward strand.
GTTGTCTGAATATGACTGTTGTGGACATGACATACAACAGACAATCACAGTAACACATGTGCAGGTGAGGCCTCATGTAGAAGAGAGTACATAGCTTTCATACTGAAAGATGATGTACTGACTAAATTTGTACCTAGCCAAGATTTGGTCAGATATATAAAAGTTCTGCGAACCTTTCCTTTATACATTTATATGAATGTGAAACTGTGAGTAGACATGAACGAGCAACACACTCGGCCCCATTCTGTCTAAAATTAACATGCAAATGACTGTAAAATGCCCTCTCTGCCACCTTCTTTTTGAAGAAAAACAGCAAATGCTGCAGCAAGAGAGGAGGCAAAAGAAAGATTTCACCAATAGTACCATCAAAGCATTAATCTATGATGCGACTTCTCACGGCAGCTCAGGAGTTTGTGCTGTGGTCCACCAAGTTTCACCCCAGGGTCTTTTTATACATGCCATCATGCGTGTGAAAGCAAGCCTGTTTGCGTGTCACCTTTTTGTGCATACACACTGTTTACTCTGTACATGAGGCCCCGGGTGTGAAATCAGCATGAGTGTAACGTTTAATGTGTGATCTGTGTTTCCCCTCACCCTCCAGTGTATGTCTCCATTGAAGAGCTCACTCTTGGCAATATCCACCCTGTTCCATGTGACCGCCAGCTTCAGCTCCTCATTGTAAGGGCTTGCATCGACTGATACGCGGTTCTTACTAGCTGGAAAAAAAAAAAAAAAGAAAAATCGTGCAACAAGTGTCAGAATAAATATGTAATGGCATGTAAAATGTATAAAATATGTCATAATATGAGTTTGATTTGTGTACCTCCAACTAAGGCTTTGAGCAGAACTGTATCAAAGTCATTTGGTCCCTCCTGTTCTCCGTGGTAGATCGTGATCAGATCTCTGTTTTGGTAGATACTCAGTGCCTGTAGACCAAGAACAAAGATTATCCGAACGAACATTTCACATACAGTGTAAAACTATAGTGACGAGGAAAGATTTAGTGAGGAATTGTTAAAAACTTGACATCATGATAGGTATAGTTCTGTTTTTTTGAAGTGTGATGTCTAATTACTAGGTAATTGTCTGGGCACCCCTGAGACAAGAACCAGGTTGAGATACGGACACTTGCTCTCAGTGAAAACAAGACTGTCAGCAGGGACACAAACAAAAACGGATTTAAGCCACTTAACAAAATGCTAAATACAATCTATGGCAAATACAGTATGTTTGTCCATTTATATTGTCATTAGACAGCCCTTTTAAACAGGACACGGTAGTGAGCGTTTACCCTTTTGTAAACGCTCACTACCGACACCAAAGACACCGTAGGAAAAATATGCAAATTTATAACAATACATGTCAGTTTTTGATCTACTGCTGCCTTCATTGGTAAACTCAAATGTATGATATTGCTATTTCTGTGTTTGAAACCCAATGTTCAGATTATCCTATGGGACACAAACTTAACAAACAAGGCAGCAGAAAACCAGCCTCCTGTGTCCCCATAAGCTAAAAATACAGATTTTCTCTTTGGACTTCAAAGTAGGAGAGTAAGCCATTTACAAATCAAATTTCAAGTAAACCAATGCTGTCTACAAGCAAAATAAAGCAGCAAATATATTCTTACGAGAACATAGATTTAAAAATGTAAAATCTGCTTTTCTTTATGTCCCCAATAGTAGTCATATTTTCACTGAGAGTGAGCCATAATCGGTTTTCTGGTGTATTTCAAGGATTGTGACAACTAAGATCACACTAATTCAGTTGACTGGATATTACTGGCTACACACAACACAGTCAAAATTTTTGTGAAACACATTAAATCTGATTTTAAACTAACCAAACAAGGCAGCAGAAAACCAGCAGGTAATGTGCCACTGTGAGCTAAAAACACTTTGGTATGGGAGAGCGAGCAGGTTACAAATTCAGTTTCCAATCAGAAATCAGTGTTTAATGCATATCCTGAAGCTATTGTAGACTTAAACAGAGATTTTATTTGGTGAGCCTTGTGTTGAGTTGATAATTTTTGTTTTTCCTTTTGTCCCAGCTTGCAGCCATGTTTTCAGAAGACATGTCTTAGGCTGCTTCTGGGCACATATAAAAAAAAAAAATCAGAAATGAGTTTGAGGCCCTAACGACACAAAATCAGTTTGAGGCCACCTCCACAAGTTAACTGAGTTTTACCCCTAACAAAATAAAGTTTTCTCTCAAGAAATTACTTCATCTACACAAAACCCTCCAAATGACTCTAAACACTGTACTACATATGCCAGGCCTCTAGGTGCATGCTCTGTGAAAAGAACCAAGCCAGCCAAGTTCCTGGTCTCCAAACACAAGAAAAAGAAGCTGAAGAAAGCAACAGCAAATGCAAGGGCAGTAGAGAGGTAGGGCTATGACTGCATATTGCTATTGTATAGCATATTTTTTGTATACATGAAAATCTTGGGTGGCATTTTGAGATTTCCCACTCTGAAAAGTGGATGAAATGCAGATTTGATCAAAACAATTTTGCTGATTCCCCTGCACTTGTTTGTATGGCCCCTAAGAATATTTTTTTCCACACACCTTGTCTGAGGGCAGGAATGTAAATTTTATTGAAACCTAGCCACTAGGGATGCACCATACAGATACCAGTATCAATTGCTCTATATTTGTTAAACTACTCCAATACTGCTGCACCCGATACCACTTCAAGTGAGCTTAGCAGTTGTCAGCAGCAATAAGTGGATTTGTCAGAATGTCAGCAGTTTGCAAATACTTAAAGATAAGCGATAATGACAAAATTAGAGCAGACTGTAACCTGTACTGCTAGACTGTCAAGAGGAGGAGAAAAAGTAGCTCCTTCAACACAAGTCATTTGATAAAACATCTAAAGAACCAACACAATGCACACAGCAAAGGATTTGACATTAAGTATAATATTAAGTATTATTCATTTAAATGTAACACAATCTAACTGTTCCTATACTTTTGCTCACCAAAAAAGGGTGTTCCATTAACATACGAGACTATCTTTTAAAGTGTAGCTGGATGTAACTACCTGGAAATAAAAGCATGAAATGGAAATAAAAGCTGAAATGCTGATCTCTTGGCTTATATTCATCATTAAATGCCAAACCCAAATGTTTTACAGCAAAAATAAAGGAATTGTCCTCACTCTTCCAATACTTCTGGAGGGGACTGTAAATGTTTAAACAGTGGCTAATGTTGTATTTTGTTCAGCTATAGTGAGACAAATAAAATATGTTTTGGCAAGTACTCACATTTAAGTAATCGTACTTGTACTCAGTCAGAAAAAAGTGGTATCAGTGCATCCCTACTGGCCACACCAGCGGCTGAAAGTGCAGGATAGAAAAATACTTCACACCTTCTTCCTGTTCTGCATGTCAATAACCATACAACAATGATGGACCACACTGTTCTTACTCGCTCAACTAGTTTGTCCGTCTCTGCTTCAGAAGGGAAATGCCTTTTAACCCGTTCTGCCACTCTGTCTTTCAAATCCACACTGGGAGCTGCTTCTACATCTCCCTCACTTGAAGACTGGACCACAGGCAACGAAGACAGGTTCTCCAAGACATCGCCCAGGAAGTCAGCCATACCTCCTGAGCCGGCCAGCACCAGCCACGGCATGGAGTTCTTCAGAGAGAGATCCACTCTCTGAGAGAAATTTAGAAAAAGAAAAAGAGAACATTTCTATATGTAATACAAGCAAAATTTTATTATTTTGATGAATGTGATCATATTTAAAAGAGCACTAACTGTACCTCCAGCATGCTCGCTTCCCCAGAAACCAGCATACAGAGGACAGGGATGTCAATGCTGCCACTGCCTGCAACAAGACAAGCATTCTTTTACATATAGATAGATCACTTTAGATGACATCACCATGGATTTCAGTTCCACTGCTTGGAGTAATGACAGACAGACAGATGAAACCGTCTGTCAAGCCAATAACAGCTCTTATTTATTTCCCTATCTTTTGAAAAAAAGAGGGAGGCTTACAGACAATCAATTAACTAACCCGGTAAAGCACAGTATGGTAAATTATGACATGATTGGTTTTGTATCTTTTTTCTGTTATTTGTGAATTCCTGCAAACAAGTGTTAATTGTTACATTATTTTTTTAAAAGCCTAAATTGGCAGCACCTTCGGCTACATTTTATGTAACAAATGTTAACTATGATTCCCGAAATCCTAAAGGATAAACACACAGTAAATTTTATGGTAATGCCAGTCTACTAATCTGTACTTGATTTTACATGTTGAACAGCAGTGTCTCTTGTTCATGCTGTGGCATGCTATGGTATTTATGCAGTGGATTCCAGAGGTTCATCTCATCATCACATCCATTACAGACGGTTTACCACAAGAGGCAAAATTAGCTCCAACTCAGACTTGACTATCAGTTTCCCATTTCCAGTTCTACCAGCTATTCTAGTGTATTGGAATAAATCACACAAAAATCTTTACACCTGCTGTATTTCATCAGTTCATGTGTAGACTAGCCCTCACCCCAGATGCCTGTGCGCTGGTGGGAAATGTAGTCTTCCAGTTTGGCCCTGAAGCCCGTGTCCCCTCCTCTGCGTCCCACACTCCCATCGTCTACCAACAAAAAGGCCTGGTAGTTGTTGTCCAGGCAGCAGGAGTCTCGAGTTGTATTGTTGACATAGTATTTGGCAGGAAAGCTGCCCTGCAAAGAGAAGCAGCATCCCAATGATGTGTTTAATCGTGCTATGTAAATAAATGGACGTGACTTGACTATAGAATGTTAGTGCTCATGTTCCTTTACAGATAGTAAAAAGCAACAAAATGCAACATTTTATCAGGAAACCTGGTTGTTCACATCAAGGTTTAAGTGATTTTATTCTTCTTTGTGCCAATGAATGAATGCGTCATAACCCCATATGCCTCAAGTAAACATCAATGACTGACTTCCGCCCACCATTTTCCAAAGCAGTGAGTAGCCAGTGAGTTGTACTCACTGGCTACTCAGTAGGGCTGCACAATATATTGAAAATTAATTGTCATCACAACATCAACATGGGCAATACCTCTCATATCACTAAAGATACATACAGTACATATACATACAGTACAAATTTTTGTTTGTTGTTTAACCGAATATTTTATCATTTTCTCCCAATATTGCAGCATGATCAATTTACTTATGTCTCCCACTCTTACTCCCCTATTGATAGGCAGAGAAATGAGAAGTTATTTGTATAGACAACTGCAATTTTTCAGATTCAAAACATTATTGCATATTGCATGTTCTCTTAATATTTTGCATGCTCACAGAGGCTATCAGCTGCTCCAATGAAAATGAGCTGATCACCCATTCAAAAAAGAGTGCAACTATTTTCTGCCGTAAATTAATAATGCAGTATTGAAGAGATTTGACCAAAATAAAATAAATTAATCCTAGAGTCACCTAAAAGACCGATTCTAAAGCTTCTATTGGGGTGAAACAATGAAGAAGATATTCATTTTAAGAGGGTGAAGAGGTGTGTAAAAACCTGCGGGTTGACCAGCTGCTCTCGGTTGTGCACCAGGCCCCAGGGAGCAATTCCCAGCGCCACCACCTTGCTGACAGAGACGGATGCGGCTGCAGTGGCATGATCCCTCACTGCCTCTCCGACACATCTTCCCACACCTTCACGCAGGCCTGCCGTCAAAATCCACGCACCTGGGGAAAAACGTCAAACCAAATTTGAAAGGAAATAGAATATTGTGTTATTGTGTCTTACTTTGCCAGACCAGAGACTGTATTTTTTATACCAGAAAATCTTTGATCAAATATGTTAAAGGGACCCACAGGAAACAGTCAGACACACCCTCACTGAAAACATGGTTGCCTGTGGGGACATCAGGAAAAAAGTCTTACGAGTCTCACATCAGAAAAAAGTGGATAGGGTAAGGGCAGGCTGACGTTGAGTGAGAACCAGAGGGAGCGGAGGACTGGGGCTGGCTCTAAGAGTAAGATTTTAATGCAACATAAACAATATTGATATAACAATATTGTATCTCATATGGAAAAATAGAGTTGTGCTCGTAAGTGTACATACCATGGACGAATTTGTGATTTTTTTGGCAATTTTTTAAAGAGAATATGAATGATAATACAAAAGCTTTTCTACCACTCATGGTAGTGGTTGGGTAAAGCCATTTATCATAATTTATCATCAATAATTGTGTTGGTCTTTTTAAAAACCATTATGACAACAGAAACCACCCAAATTACCCTGGTCTGGTAACAGTTAACACACAGGTTTAAATGGCTACTAAAGGTAACCATCCTCACCTGTGATCTGTTAGCTTGTGATCAGTGTGTGTGTGTATAAAAAGTCAGTGAGTGTCTGGACTCCTGACAGACCCCTGCATGTTTTATCCAGAGCTGCACTGACATTGCTGGATTCTGAGCCATGTGGAAAGTGAAATTATTATCAAAATATCTGTGGGAAGAGGTAGTTGAATTTCCAAAAACACAGAAAGGATATAAAAAGATATCCAAGGAACTGCAAACTCTAATTAAGAATTGGAAAAAAGAGGGATTCTGTTGAAACCAAGACAACTTCCGTGAAAATTGCTTGGGAAGCAAAGGAAATGTTTTGCACTACGCTGTCTTCTCTTGTCCTCTAGCTTATGGATGCACACATAGTTAGAGTCACAAGCGTTACATTTACATGCATATACATTCTACACACACGCACACAAACCACAATTATTCCGCATGTGTCGTTTATTTAAATATGCTGTTTGGGTTCAATGTTCCACCTTTAGAAATATAGACCAGTGGTTTTACAATGTCTAAGAACATCTACAAATGTTTGCTTGGCATTTTTGAAAGGTAGCTCTTACCAGCATCACAGCATTTCTGTGCATTCCCAAAAGATGCGCGTGCCTATATGCAAGCACTATATTACCGCGGCATGTTTTCGAGTGTATTTGGTCCCACCCTCGCAGTTATAATCAAGGGTTAAGGGTTAATCAAATGATTGTTATTGGTGTATGTATGTGTGTGTTATTATATTTTATGAGACCTGATTACTTTTGTATGCCAGAGATACTGCTCAAAATGTGTCTATTTAATAGTAATGTCGTGTTGACAGCAAAACACCCCTGTAGCTTCCATTAGTAATGGAATGGTCCACCTGCGGGGGGCGCCGCAGGTAGGTATCCCTCATAATGGGGAGGATTCTCAGTAGCAGAAGGAGCTTGTTGGTGAAGAGACGTGTGTCTATGTACTCCAAAATCCTCAGTTGCGTGAGCAGATTACGCTGTGGAAAACCACAAAAACTTTGATTGTGAGCCTTTGGCTGATTATTTTTGTTGTGTTTTGGCTTCTCATAGCCTATTTCATTTCTTGTAAATAGCAGGTGTAGATATATTTTTTCTACATTTTCTTTTGGTATATTTTTTCTCTTTTTCTTTGTCACTGGGTCACTGTTTTCCACTGGTGGTGTTGCAAATAAACGGCAAAGACTCCACCTCTGCCTCCTGCTGGATCTTTGTGCCATCACCCCAAGACCTCTCGACACTCTACTATACAACACTGACATACAGGACATTGAAAAAAAGTGGTGTGGCTGTTTCAAATGCACAATAAGGAGGCACTTGAAGAAAAATGGGCTGCATGATCGAGTCACCAGAAGAAAGCCATTACTCTGCCAGTGCCACAAAGCAGCCCACTTACAATATAATAAACAGCACAGAGACAAGCCTCAGAACTTCTGGAACAAAGTTATTTTGAGTGATGAGACCAATATTGAACTTTATGGCCCCAACCATAAATGCTACATTTGGAGAGGAGCCAACAAGACCTATGATGAAAAGTACACCATTCATACTGTGAAACACAGAAGTGGATTGCTGATGTTTTGGGGATGTGTGAGCTACAAAAGGCACAGGGAACTTGATCATAATTGATGGCAAGATGAATGCAGCATGTTATCAGAAAATACTGGAGGATAATTTGCACTCATCAGCCCAGAAGCTGTGAATGGGACGTCCTTGGTTGTTCCAACAGGACAATGATCCAAAACACTAGGTCAAGTTGATCTGTCATTGGCTACAGCAGAAAAATGTGAAGGTTCTGGAGTGACCATCTCAGTCTCCTGATCTCAATATCATTGTGTCACTTTGAGGTCAAGTTATCATTGATGTTAAAGGGGCCAGTACAAGGTATTAAGAACTAAAGTATATAAACTTTTGATCAGGGTCATTTGAGTAGTTTTCTGTTGTCATTATGATCTAAAAAGAGCAAACACAATTGTTTGATAATAAACACCTTCACCCAACCACTAACCGCGAAAAAAAGATTAAAAGGTTTTTGTATTATCGTTCATATTCTCTAAAAAATGGCCAAAAATGTCACAAATTCTAATACAACCACAAAAAACACTGAAGTGTCCCTTTAATCTTAATGATATATTTCACAAAGACTTGATTATATAATCTATGTGAACACATGCTTTAATCCTTTGGCTTTAACTGATATTGTGTTGTGTCTATTTTCATTTTGTTTTTTTACACAAAAAATCTTACTGTGTTTGATGTGCCACCTCTGGGAGAAAAGCTAAGTGAAGTGACCTTAGATGATCAAAATCTCACTCTGCCACCTGTGCTTGTCATGGTAGGCAGGAGGAAATGGCCATTGTGGTACCAAATTAGGATCAGACCCAAGAGACTTGTGTCGTGTTAACGGTACTGTATTTTGTAACTGTTTTTTTTTTCTGCTAAAACAGCAACAAGTAAGAGTCTGTGAAAGTAAAGAAAGATGCAGAGTAGTTATTTATATTCATTTGTCAGTTCCTTAGAAATATTTATCCACAGTGGTGAGAACAGCCTTGTCTGAGAGAAACACAGCAGTAATGTGGGCTCTGCATCGGTCTGTCATGGTGAAGAAGGAGCTAAGCCGAGAGGTTGAAGCTCTCAATTTACCGGTCAATCTACGTTCCTACCCTCACCTATGGTCATGAATTGTGGGTAGTGACTGAAAGAATGAGATCACGGATACCAGATGAGGTGGCTAGGGCATCTGGTTAGGATGCCTCCTAGATGCCTCCCTGGTGAGGTGTTCCGGACACTTCCCACTGGGAGGAGGCCCCAGGGACGACCCAGGACTCGCTGGAGAGACTATGTCTCTCGGCTGGCCTGGGAACTTCTCGGGATTCCCCCAGAAGAGCTAGATGAAGTGGCCGGGGAGAGGGAAGTCTGGGCTTCTCTACTTAAGCTGCTGCACCCGCGACCCGACCTCAGATAAGCGGCAGAAGATGGATGGATGGACATAAAATATATAAACACATTTAACATATAATGCAAGCATAGTTGTCTGAATACTTTACCCTTACGCATCTAACTACATTTTGACCATTTTGTTAATTTAGTATTTTTACAGTTTTACTCTAATTATGTTTTATTGTTTTATGTTTTGCACCTTGTTGCTGTACCTTTTACATGTTAGAGCACTTAGGTTTTAAATGTCCTTTCGAAATGAAGTTGACTTGACTTGAGTTTCGTATTAATAAGAGAATTAAAAAAAACATTAATTTAGAACAGACATTCAGTGTGTGTGTAAGGAAAGCATTATGCCTATGAGTGTCCTCACTGAGAATGCTGTACAAGTATATGTGTGTGTGTCTCAATTTATATAGGAGTATTTGTTTTCCACTGTGTACCAATTTTAGTGTAAACAGTGTAAAGGGCTTGGACAATCCTGTAAACTGGTACGTAACCTTTGACCCACCTTTGTGGGAGGGTGTGAGGTGTTGATTTAGTTACCTCACAGCCACAGTTTGTGCTTCATGAAAAGTTTACCTGTGCTTTGTGAGGCTTTGACGAGCCCCTGTCTCAGGACCTCCCGGACCCATGTCTTCACCTTTGTCCTTCCTTCTCCACCCACGACAGAAACCACCAGATTGGGTGCAGGCAGGCCCCAGTGCGCTGTCATCAGAGTGTAAACCATAGATGGAGGGGTGTCCCACGACAAACGCAGGAACTGAGATGAACCAAGAGAAACAAAATGCATTTAAGGTGCAATAATGTTACAAAAGCAGGAAAAGTGAGCCAAAAGACAAACTCAAGACATCAGCACAAGAGGAATAACCAGATTTCGTCAGTGCAGAAATTTGACTTCACATTCACTGTAGTGCATACCACCAAAAGAGATTTTACTGGAGAGATTCCTAACAGATCCCAGCATGTCCATATGGGCCCCGTAAGGGTTAGATTTGGGCTAACAATAGTGGCCCCACCCATGTTTGCCCACATGAGAAGTCCGTTTTACTGAAACATTATGTATTACGTACAGTTAAGGACATAATTATTATCTCCCCTATTAAAATTTCATTGTTTTAGAAGTTAAACAGAGCAAAGAATCTTTGACACAGATTATGCATACTGGAAGTAGGTCCTTCGGGTCAGATGAGACGAAACTGGAGCTTTTTGTCCACAGAGACATTGCTTTTGTTTGGAGAAAGAAGGGAGAGACGTATAACCCAAAGAACACCGTCCCCACAGTGAAACACGGTGGTGTATTATGCTGAGGGGATGTTTCAGTGAGTCTGGAACTGGGAATCTGGTCAAGGTGGAAGGAATCATGAAGAAAGAAGATATGTGAAGATTTTGAAAGAAAACCTGAAGCAGTCAGCAGCAAAACTGGGTCTAGGTTGTCACTTTGTCTTCCAATACGACAACGACCCAAAACATACGTCGCTCCTGGTGAAGAACTACCTCCAGAAGACCAAAGTGAACGTTACTGACTGGCCTGTACAAAGTCCTGAATTAAATCCCATTGAAAATCTTTGGGGTGAGCTGAAGATGAAGGTCCATGCCAGAAGGCCATCAAATTTGGAGGCGCTTGAGAGATTTGCCAAAGAAGAATGGACTAGGATTCCTCAGGAGACGAGTCAGAGACTTGTTGAAAACTACAACAAACAACTGCAGGCTGTTATCCAGCAACAAGGAGACACAAGTGACTATTAGCATCAGGGGGCTAATAATTCTGACCCTGGTATTTTTTTGTGGAATTATTTCATTTCTGTGTGTCAAATAATGAAAGCATCCAAAATAAAACTAGGATGTTTGAAAAAGCTGTTGAAAATGATTTGCTCTGTTTAACAGTATTTGGGAAATACTTTTAAAATAATTACATTTTCATGGAGGGTAATAATTTCATCCTCAACTGTAATTTGCTCACCTCAAGCCCTTGCCTATCTTCCACTCTTCTTTCCACCCACCTCCCCCTCACTAGCCATCTTCCCTCCCCCGTCCTCTCTCTCCTTTTATCTGCCACAACAGGTCGAGGCAGAGAGTCATACACTTCAACTCGTGGTTCTGTCAGAGATTTCTTCATGCTAAAAGGGAGTTTTTTTCTTTTCTCTCCACTGTCATCAAGTGTTTGTTTATTGTGTGAACTGTTGGGTCTCCATAATTGTAAGGTCAGGTCTTAAGATAATGTATGTTATGAATTGGCACTATATGAATTTTTTTTCCTCATTTTTTTCATTTTTTTTTATAAAATTCAATTGAGTAAGGGTAGGTGAAATTATAAAAAATTAGTGCATTTAAAGACCCTGTAAAGCAGATACAGAGCTTCCCCTCTTCACACATTTAAATATGTTAGAAAATATTGGCCTAGAACATGTGGAAACAATTACAACTGTGGAATTAAGCATTGTGGAGTAAAGAATAAAAACTGTTTCTCTCCAGTCTTTACTTGATTTAAAACCTAATTTTTAAATATTTAGCATTTTTTTAATTCTCAAATTAGATAAATTGGTTACTAACACATTATCCTGTGGGGTGACAACACCACAAGGGATATTTTTATTACATTACAGGGACTTTAAAGAACATTTTTAGAATACATTTCTCAGGCTGACAGAGAAGTACCCACATAGCTGTGCCTCTTGCTGGCTCCAGCAAACTGCAGCTCTCCAAAGGCATCAGTTGGGTACTCAGAGGAGTGCTGGGCGCTGTCCCAGTGGTTGATGATTGCCGTGCTGAAATAGTCGCCAAGAGCCACAGAGGCATGTGCATCCCTCGCTCCACCACATTGGCAAAGTGAGCCATTACTGAGAGAAGTGAGAGAACAACACATCAGCATGAAACCATCATCATCATTATAAAAAGTACTGAATCAGTATAATTCATTGTACCTGAAAGAATCTTCAACAAAGGTGGTGCACACTCTCTTCTTGATGATTTTGGGGATCCAGCTCTGAAAACATGTTTAGCAGGTTCAATGATGCCCAGAATGTTTTCAGGTTCAGAGAGTTTTCTGGAAACTAGAAATGAGTCAACCTAATACTACGTATCAGCCCAAAGTGGTAAAAATTAACCCTTAGGTTAAAAGAAATGCCTTGTTAAAATCACATAATCTTGTGAATGTGTTGGTAAACACAAGCAACAGCGCCACCACGTGACATGTCTGCCACTCTGTAATTATCATGTCAGCTGCGTGGACTTGTTTTATGATAAAAGGAGAAAAAAAAGCAAAACAGCCAAGTGTCTTTTTGGCTGTGATACAATTTTAATAGAGTCATCTTGTGGGTTGTTTATTTCTATCTATACGAAAGCCCTGAGTAAACTATTACTTTTACGGTCCGACTTTTTTTTTTTTAATTAAAGTTTTTTTTAAGTAATTTTAAAATTATAGCTCGGTGGTAAATGCATCAGCGCATCTGTCTTATTATCACCTCTGTCGCTTTCACCCCAAACTGTTCAACTGCTGTCTTCAGCTGAGAATCAAACTAACCAGGTGTGTCACACAATAGTGCCAACAAGTCTTGCTTTAATCCTAACATTTGTGTCATAGCTGCACATTGCCATACACACATACAATCGTGTGACTGTGACTGATACACGAGCACAGAGTCTCACACACCTATTTTGACGGCCCTGTTGAGTTTGTAATATTTAGTTAATACAATCATTAATGATAAAGAGTTGCTTATATCTACACTCTTGAATAAACTTGGACCTGGACAACTATAAATCTATCGAGAACAAAACGACAGATCTGTAAATAAAAATAAAAAAATGTTGGTTAAATACATACGTTAATTTATTTCTGCATTTATTGATTTATTTGTTGTGAATTTCTTTATTCATTCTTCATTTATTTATTTATCTATGGATATATCACATACGCTGTAGATATATATATATATATACAGATATGTATATCATTGGTTCTCTATAAGAACCTTCACAGACGGGTAGCTTAAATAATCATTTTATTTAAAATATGTAAGCACAGTCTGTAGCGCTGACACAAAATACAGACTGGAGAGGCACGCCATAAGTATTAGTCAATAAACATTTAGCATTTTTGTGTTGCATATGTTATTATTAAAGCAATACAGGAAAAAAGAAAAACTGGTCAAGCATATTGGCTAATAAAAAAATTATCTTCATCTACAGTATATCAGCTGCCCTGATTTCTAAAGCTTGGTATCAGCCAAAGAAAAACCTCAACACTTGTCATCCAACACTGCCCATAATAAGCCACCATGTTAAAGATCAGATTACTCTACACCAACTTAAGCATTTTCTGACTCAGCTCAAAGTCTTTTAGTTTTCTTGAGAAGGCATTACCTCTGCATTGCCTTGTTAAAAACATAATCAGTGTTATCTGTTCACCTAAGTATTTCAAACATCTGAGCTTTTGTTTGTGACCTTCTGTGATTGTATCAGGACAACAAGAGTATTGGTAGATTAGCTACTCAGGGTCATGATATAAGTATCAAACTTAAAAAAAAAAACAGTGGTATGGAGCCGTAGTGTGGTGAAGGGTAGGAAACAGTTAAAAAGGACAACTGTTGACTGTGACTGTTTAAAAAAAAAAAAACCCGATGATTGGCTGGAGAATTAAGGTGTGTCTAAACACCTGACTGTGATTTCTGACATGGAGATGTAGTTTCATGAAACGGGGGCAGATTTCCATTGGTCTAATGTCAATTTCTTGTGTTTCTTGGCCCAAGCAATTCTCTTCTTCCGTACAAGTGGCTTATTTGAAACAATTTGACCATGAAGGCCTGATTCACACAGTCTCCTCTGAACAGTTGATGTGTAGATGTGTCTGCTACTTAAACTCTGTGAAGCATTCATGTGGGCTCTAAACTGAGGTGTAGTTATTTTATCAATTTTTTATCAAAATGATCAATTTCTCCTCTGCAGCAGAGGTAACCCTTCATCTTCCTTTCCTGAGCGTTTAATGTTTTTTGCAAATGTATTTGAGGATACATTCAAAGTTCTTGAAATTTTCCGGACTGACTGACCTTCATGTCTTAAAGTAATGATGGACTGTTGTTTCTCTTTACTTAGTAGAGTGGTTCTTGTCCTAATATAGATTAGAACAGTAGTTGAATGGGACTGTATTAACCATATAGACCTTTGTACTAACCCTACCTCTACACAACACAACTGACTGACGGTCTCAAACATGACGGGAAACCCCAAGAGTGTGCAAAGCTGTCATCAAAGCATCAAAGTCATCAAAGTTCTGGTTACTTTAGCACTGTTCTGTTTACTAATTCAGCATGTGTTCATTCATAGTTTGGATGTCTTTAGTATTAATTTACAATGTAGAAAATAAACAAAGAAAAAAAAAAACACTGAATGAGGTGTGTCCATACTACACATACATATAAAACGGATACTTGGGGACGTTGACTGGTTATATACAGGAAAAACCAAGTTTGGCACTGTTCCATTTAGCAGCAGCAGTGTGCTCTTTGTGCAGCCAGTAGACCCATAACAAGAGGTGAGACAAACACGACTAAACTGTACGCAGCCATTATTAATGTTACTGAAAACACCTGTGTGCCAGCGAAGTCCAGACAAAGTACATGCACACGCTTTTTCGTCTTATTACATGTCTGCTTCGGACGCTGGTACAGTGCTACGTCTGTCTAAACTCTTATCCGACAAGAATAAACCTTAGAAAACAGTAAATGTCATAATACTGTTAGCGAGTAAAACGAAAAGGACTCACAATAGATCGTGGGCGTTACGCTGAAAATTGTTACGTCCCTTTAGGAAGTAGCTCTTTCCGCAACAACAGTGTATTAGCTTAACTTCCGCCAAAAAGAATGTAACGAAGCTACACAAAACAAGCATAAACAAGCTATCGTGCAGAGCATGTAGCGGTGTTTAGTGTTTCAAAGCTCAGGACCAGACAGAGACACTAAAAACTCTGACTTTATACGGTTCCCATGTCTGTGTGACGTCGCCTTCTGCTTCCATTACAACTTCACTTCTTTAAATTCCTTCATCCACTGTAGGATTTCTCAACTGCAGCCTCTGCCAAAACCCGGAGGCATCGTAAAACGACAGTGAGTGAGTGGTTATATGGAGATCCTACCCACCTGGTCCTTCTCCGATTTACTGATATTGCCTCCTCCTCCTCCTACTCCTACTCCTTGTGCTTCCCTCATGTTATTTTTTGTTTCCTTTGTTGTTCCACTCACTCGGGATAGATACCTCAAGTCTCCTCTCTGACCATCATCCAGAAGGCTCCTCCATAGAGTTATGGCCGGGCGGTGAGTGAACAGCAGCAGCTGCTACAGAGTGGAGGCACGAGCACGGCACATTGATTCCCTCACTCACTCCCACAGGTGAGGGTGTGGTTGGACAAGACACTGACAAGTTGAAAAGGCCTTTCCCATAACAGTGAGAAGAGGTGGGGCCTGTCATTACCACCATTTTCAAATTTCAATCAGACACTAGTACTATATATACAGTATATGTATATATGCAGTACTGTGCATAAGTCTTAGGCCACCATAGAATTGTTGTTTTAGCAATGCTATAATGATATAATATAATTTCTCGATCACTTTATTGTAACATATTCTGAAAATTTGGAGAAACACATATGCAGTTTGATAATAACATCTTTTTTTCAGAAAAAACAAACAACAAAAATGCTTCTATAATATCAAATATTTAGTGTGACCTACATTTCCACTTGAACAATAACACAACCATGGCTCTTTAAAACCTGGAATGGAACCCTAATGTTATTGGTCAAACCTGTGTTTCTCCTACTATTTCATGCCGACAAATAGCTGCTGTGAAAAAGGTCTATTATACCGGGTTTACTCAAGACATGTTTGAGCATTACATACACATGTTGCACAAGTTCAACTCATTGACAGATTGATCATATAGTATAAGACCGACTTTTAGTCACATCTTTTCAATCTAAACACCAATGATCACAAAATTGACATAAAAACAACAAAGCTGGTGGTTGCCTAAGATTTTTGCACATTACTGTGTATATTATATACATATATACATATATATATATCTATGTCATAATTATTAGAAAGTCATAACTATGAAAAAAATCTACTTATGAGGAGTTAATGACACAGCAAGTTATAATTATGAGAATTTATGAGCTAATAATTCATAATTCTGAAATAGTATCTCATTATTATGACAGCGAGTAAATGATGAATTATCTGTTTTTATATAGCCCCTTTCTAGTCTTGATGACCACTCAAAGCTGCTTTACACTACACCAGGACTGTCAAACCTATGTTAGTAAAATAATAGCATAATAACCTATAAGAAACAAGAGCTCAAAAATGGTTTTACACTTAATGAAGTATCTCTTTTTGCAAAATATATTATGCACAATTTCAACAATATTATGCCTAATATTATGCCATATACACATGTGCATTGCAACTTTCAGGTCACAGGTATTATTTCACATTATGATTACAACCATTATGTAAATTTTTAACAAATATACTCTGGTGGGCCGTATGTTTGACACCTGCACTGCACTCACTCACTTTACACACACTTTAATACAGTACAGGTATGTGCAGCACTGCTTTTATCCCACATATTTCATACCCATTAACACATCAAGAGCAAAGTGGGGTTAAGTGTCTTGCCCTCGGACACACCGGAATCTAGACTAGCAGAACCGGGAATCAGACCCACAAAAAGATTTAAAATATGACTCGCTCTACCACTGCGCTACCATATTATGGACGACTGTCTTACATTTATGACTTAGTATGTCATAATTATCACTTGGGTATGCGCGTTTGGCGTAAACAGACTTCCTTAAGTTTAGGGCTGGTCGATATGGGAAAAAGTCTTATCACGATATGGTTTTTTTTTTTTTTGCATCATCCAGTATTGACATATTCTGAAGCGTATTGCTGCCCCATCAGCAAAATAAAAACAGATCAATGTCATGCCATTGTTCTCACAATATACGTATGTTGTTAGAGCACTATATGTATACTGATGTTTCAGTAAAACAATGCACATTGTATATTGTCCGTACATGCCATAGTTTATCGTTCTTACAATACGTACATTGTTTTAACATTTAACGTTCATGTTGTAACATGAAACGTACTATTTTAACAATAAACTCATCAGGTTATAACGTGATACTGATCTGTACTTATTTTGCTGGTGTGGCAGCAATATGCTCCGGCAGATATTTATATCACGATATAAATCAAATATCTAGATAATATCTAGATATTTTTAGGCTACATCCTATAGGTAAATATGTGCAATTTAAAGCTGCATACAGATTCTTTCTCTGGTCTAATGAAAGGTTTTTTTGAAATGTTTGTGCTTCTCAAAGAGTGACAGTACACTGTAAATACACTGTAAAATAAAATATCTACTGTTTATGATCTGTATTACATGATCTTTATTTCAGATAATACCTGCTTTATTTCTTTGGCTTTTTAATGTTATATGGTCAAATTCTACAAAAACATAAATAATTATGCTTAAAATTAATTAAGTGTTATTAAGTTTTTAAAATATAATTGATTAATTCCATGTATTTAAAATCAATATGTATAATATTTAGTGTCTTTCACAAATTTAGAATATTTAGTGTCTTTCACAAATTATTCAGTAAAATAAATTATTATCAGTGTAACAGCCGTTAAAACCTGGAAAAGCCATCACAGATTCCATATCACAATGAGCCATTGAGCATCTAGTTTAGTCCAAACACAAAGATATTCATGATAATATTTAACAAAATTTCAAACTAAAGGTGTCTGTTTTGATATGAAATGATGGATACTTTAATAACAAAAAAAAAATATATATATATAGTTTATGTTGGATGCAATACATTCAATAATACAGTAATTATAAGTGAATGTCTTGTAATTATTATAAAAGCATTGCTAAAAAACATTTTTTAGTATAATATTATGTCAATATTCTGCACCTCGGCCAGACACAGTGTTTACAAGGAACAGGCAGATGCAGGCCATCTTTTAATTATAAAAGGATATTAGGTGTTCAGTCGTATGAAATTGATAGGGGAGCCAAATTTGATTAAAGCTTATATTTGGTGCTTGCACCCTGTGTACAAATGTCCAGAAACAGAGGCAGAAATAAGAGGGGCAAGGGCGACTGAGGAAAGAAAATAAAGCAGGCAAACCAAACAATCTCCAAAAGAGGAAGGCGACGAAGATGGTGACAGTGAATGCAGACACAAGAGAGAGGTGGGATTATGACATTTTTTTCCCATTGTGTTTTCCAAAAACAGCGTTTCATTGTTCCCAAAATGCCAGTTACGATTCAAAACCTTAGCAGATTCTATGATAACTCGGTCTTTATTCTGATTTTTTTGGAGGATGGTCACCAGTCCTAAAAAACTCCATATTTTAAAGCAAGTGTAACAGTGCCAACTATTATTTGTAATATGTTAATATGTATAATTCTGCAAAATATGGAATTAAACTTTTCAGGTGTATGTCTCTTCCCTTTCTGCTGTGACACGTCAGGGAAGAGTTACATGACTTTTTTTCATTCCTTATGTTGTGTGGTGTAGTTTCCTTGTGTATTGTTTTATTATGTTATCTTGTCACATGAAAACTTTTTTTTATGTGTGTGACTGGTTCCACTTTTTGTCTGTTTAATGCACCTAGCGTCATACGTTACGTTAGAGACTACCTCTATAGAGAGTTTGTGGGTTGGACATTAAGGACATTACAAGAAAAACAAGGACAAACAAAAAGGTGGCTGGAAAAAGAAAATTAAGGTGATGCAGTCAGTGGTTCTAGTTGAGGTGAGAGAAAATCAAATCAGCTGATAGTGGACAGATAATAAGTGATAGGAATTGATATGAAAATAGTAAAAATGACGGAGTCCAAACTTCTTACAGAGGTGACTTGGTCACTAAATTGACCATAGTTCTGAGTGTGAGAGTGGGTGGTTGTTCCATGTGGGTGTCAGTTTTGCATCTTTACAAGCTATTAGTTAAGATTTCTGTGTATACATTTTTTTTAAATAACGTAAAAAAAAAAAAAATTAAGCTGTAATTAATATACCAACCATATATTGGAAATGACTTGAAAATTATAGTTGGTGTTCCAGATATGGCTGAAAATTAGTTACTACATTATTTAGTTTGCCATCTTTAAAAAGTGGGTCATTACGGTGTATAGGACATTTGGGAAACAGCTATAAAACACTGCTAGAAAACTCCAAATACATTTTATATTACGTTTTTTTATTGTACAATACATTTAAATACTGAATAATTAGTATTCTTAAAATATCATTTCACACAACATCCAAACATGAATAAATCTATAACAAGTACCACTCAGCCAGAACAAATACTTTTGGTTGTAGACTATAGTGAGAGCTCTCCAACTCTTTAGTCCACATCTCTTGTCTTTCCTATTGGTCCTATCTGCCGTATCCCTGCGGGTCATTGGCCTTTTTTGACTCATCTTTTCCATTTGTTTTGCTGAAGATGAATAAAGTGTTGGCCAGATTGTGAAGCTGACATGTCCCAAGCTGGCAGCCGCGCTGAGGTGTGCGTCGAGGACGTAACTTCACCGCCAAGCTGTCAGTGATAAAGAGCACAGAGGTCAAAGGCGGGCTCTCCAAATATTAAATAAGCATTTGGCAAATCCAGTTTTCAGTGGAGAGTATTGATACTGCATTAATAACTCACTACAGTTTCCTAGAACATACTGAGAAACATCAGAAGCAGACTATTGTATTCAGTCACTCCATTGTTGCAGTTTTATTTACAGCCAGTTCTGAATTTCTATGCAGTTCCGTACTTTTGTTTCAGTGCATCCAGGTCTAGAGGTTCTGAATGGAATGGTACGATCCTCAGTGCTGGAGCATGTTCCTCCTGTGTGTCCTCTGACCTTTTCACCCCTGGAGCCTGGACAGTGTCATCTGAAAGAGCAGTGCTGGTGCCTGAGACTGACCTGTGGGTTCCACAGAATAAGCAAATGTTGAGGAAACACAACCCATGAATCACACTAATATGGGACAGTGAAGTTGTTACTGTCTGCTGGTGTTTTCCACTCACCTGTGTGCTGGTCTCAGTGGCGAGGCAACAGTCAAAGGCACAGTCAGCAGCAGCAAGACAGTTATCTCCATACCGCACTGGCCTGGAGCAGGAAAAAATAGTTACTGATGCAGAAGAAAATAGTAATGATTCTGACCAGGTGATTGAATGTAAAGAAATAATATCTACTTGTAGAATTTTTGGTTAGCATTTGTACTTTACTTCTGACAAGCGTCACGTTTTCTTCACTGCTTTTCGTAAATAAAATGCATATACTTTTAAAAGAGTCTTTGCATCATGTAGAAAAAAACATTAGGGCCACATGTGAATATTTATTTTTTTTTGGAAACACATAAAAAAAAAAGAAAAAGAAAGAAAGAAGCCACAATTCTCAGACTAAACCTAGAGAAAGATGTTTTTTCCCCAGAACAAGTGCAGAGTAAGATACAAAATTTTCTGGTCACACAAGTCTACTTTTTTTCCAAACTCAAGCTTAGTTTTGCAACACGGACACAAAAAGTCATTGACATATTTATATTATCGATAAATGAAACAAACTTACCACAGAGAAAATGTGAAAACCCGCTGTTTCTTTTTGAGTGAAGCATCAACTCAGATAATCAGTCGCTGTTTCTTGCAGACTGTTGAATGACCTCTGGTCCTTTATAGTGTGGTGGCAGGCTGTGGGGGTGTGTCCCTAACATTGTCATGACAACTCCCACACATAATTAATCAGTCATGTTGGCAGATTTATCCATTATTTACAAGAGCTTTGATACTAAGAAAAACAATCTCACATACACAACATTGTACTTGAAGTGACCTTGTACCTTGACTGATGTTTACATTCATTCTTATGTTTATTTGCGCCAGTAACACCCCCCCCCCACCCCCCCCCCCCCCCCCCCCCCACCCTCCCCACCCCCCCCCCCCCCCCCCCCCCCCACACACACACACATCCTCCTCCATCCCTCTCCTCTCTCACTGCACTTGCTGCTGAGCAATTGTTCCAGAAATCCTTCTTTCATTTCCATCACCTGCAGGAAGCACGCAACGCCCAAAATAACCCCCGATTCTCCTGCAGGCTTTTCTTTATCTCCCCCCTTTTTTCCTGTGGCTTTTTCCTTTGAGTCATTTTGCCATCAGTGTGTTTATTCCTGAAAGGATCTTATGTGTTTTTGAAAACACATAAGATCAAACTCTTTTTCTTAAGAATTTTATAACATTAAATTATACAGAGTTGCCTTATCGTTCATTAACACCCTGATCATACAAATAAAAGGAATGGTGAACTTTTCAGGGTTGGCAATTTTTCCTAACATATCATCAAGGAAATGATCCACCGCTCTTGATCTTTTAATAATACAGTAAATCCATGGGGAGCCAGGGTCACGCTTAGTGTTTTCCAGCCTCCTCACCATTTCTCCCAGCCTCTCTCCTTCTCTCTAAATCACTACTTCCTCTCTGGAGTCCATTGTTTACTTTTCCTGTGACTTTACCATCTGGGCGGTTTGTGTTGTCTGAGCAATGAAGTGAGTCAAATGAACAACAGCATTAGCAATCACATGATTAGGTTGTCTCATGATTAAGAAATAATACACTAAGAGCAGTTTTAATGAATAATTTCCTCTTCAAATATTACTACTAGTATGACTGTGTGGTATTACGTGCCAAAAGGCAGCAGTGCCTGTGCACCTGCTACTGCTGCTGCAGAGTTACTACCTCTGTTTTGTTTTCTTATTTGATTTTCTGTGAGCATCATTCAGAGGTAAAGGGTGGATTTGGATGGATGAAGATTTCCATGCATGCAGGTTATGACCCAAAGAAGAAAATATGAATTTTGTTGGTAATGCAGACACAAATCTGGTTTTAACAGCCATTCCCAAACTTTGAAATCTGAAAATCCTCTGAGGTCCCCCCAAACCTGTGGTCAACACACGAGACTAGGATCAATAATTCTCATATACTGTGTATTTTCTATGTATGTTATTGTTTTAATAGGAACAATGGGATACTTTATTTGTGAAGTTGCATATCTTTCATTCATTAAATGTTTGTCAAGGTGTTGTTCAGGTGTTTTTGAAATGTGGGCGTATAACATGAAATGTATGACATGAAATTTGTGTCACTGAAACTGCTCAGTCTCAATCATCAGTCTTACAACACTGCACACAGGAGTTGCAGATCCACGGCTGCCTCCATCAGAATCCTCAAAAGAATTGTTTTGCAACCTCTGTGGTTTAAAGGAAACACAGAATGGTCTTTTGGAACCAAAAATCGAGATTACTGATGCCGACTTAGATAAACTAAATAATATTTATGGTCAATAACCTCATAGTCTCTTCAGATTAAGCCAGTTTATTGCTCATCTCTGACAGCATTTGAACAGGCGCTCTGTTTCGGAGCTAATGCCCGCCCCCAGAACACTGAGTCTCTTGCGATTGGCCAGCTACCAAGTGCATTCACACTCGCTTGTTTGAGTGCCTGTGTGGTTTAATTTACATGTAAAATTGAATTGAATTGAATTGAATTGAAAAATGAAAGATATCCACTCTCTTTTTCCCTCATTAGAAAGGAGTCTATGAAGCATCTGGTGTTGTTTTTGACAACCAGCAACAGAGCAAAAATGAACTGAACCTTTCTTCTGAGACATGTTGCTCTCAACAGATACAATAGTTGTAATGGTGGAAGCGATTGGTGGAAGCGGTTCGTTGCACGGCAAATGTGCTAGTTGCGTAACTAAACTCGACTGGAAAACCGAAAAACGCTTGCTTGAGCACAGACAGAGAAGCCCTTTTTTTCTCAGAAGTGGCTGAAATGTTTATTGTGACACTTTAGTGATGTTTGGATAAGGTAGGGACACAACAAAAAACATCAGAAATTTGATTTTCCACTGAATGTCCCCTTTAAAAATTTTTTTTTTCTTTTGGGGGGGGGGGTAAGCTCAGTGTTACAAACTTAGCCAACAAGGCAGCAGTTGACCAGTATCTCCCATGTACCAGTGAGCTACGAATGCTGAATTTCTCTATCATCCAATCCAATCCAAATTTATTTCTATAGCACGTTTAAAAACAATGAAGTTGACCAAAGTGCTGTACATCGCATAAATACATAGAACAGTAAACTAAAAGCAAAAAAAAAAAAAAAAAAAAAAGAAATATAGAACAAAAAAAAATGAAATATAGAACCATATATGAACAATATATATACTGTAGGAGCCACCACAGTAAAGGCTCTGTCTCCCCGGAGTTTTCAATCTCAACCTAGGTACCACAAGAAGAGATGCAGACCTCACTGATCGTGACAGTGAATAAGGATTTAGAAGATCACTGAGATAAAATGGGATCCATTTTAAAATCTTGATCAATTTTTACTCCCACATTAGTTACAGCAGAATCCAGAGCCACCGGGACATAGGACACACCACTGGGTCCAAACAATATGACCTCAGTCTTGTCCTCATTAAAGCTGAGAAAGTCCCAGGCCATCCAATCTTTAATGTCTGCTAAGCAGTCAAACTGTACACAAAGTGGATCATTACTTTCCATTGTAGATTTGGGAATCACCAGGGTAGAATTGAAAAAGAGATGCCATACTTTTGAATAACAGCTCCCAAGAGGAGCAGATACAACAAAAATAAAATAGACTCCCAGAATGGAGCCTTGGGGGACTCCATGTGGGAGAAGAGCAGATGATGACCTAAAGTCACCAAGACTGACAGAAAAACTGGTGCAGAGCTAATTACAGACTTCATTTTCCAGTCAGAAAAGGCTGTCCAGGCCTAACTCTATATGTATATAATAATAATATAATCACTTTATGGCTTGTAATTACTTAATTATTAATAATTTGATTTGGTTTCTGGTCTAACTCTGTGAGTTGAAAATAATCAGTGTATATAGACTTTGCAATTATTTTACTGACTTCATTGCTTTCAGTAATTTGTTAAAAACAGCCATACCATAATCATATATCATCATATGTTTCTATTAGAGTGAAGTGATTCTGAGAACCGAACAGAAGTCATTTTGGTACAGCCTACATCCAGCATTTCATGTCAAGTGTTTTTGATTTAGTTATGATGTGGGTGATTAAAGTGTGTATTCCTGAATTGCGTACATCAGGAACAATGGGTGTTTTTAAAAGTCACTGAGGGTCATCAGCTTCTTGTAACGCTGACTGATTAATGTGCGTTATTTCAAGTGTCAACTCCGTCTTAAAGGAATATGCGTTTGCTTCCAGGAGAGCACTTTGTCAGGACTCTGACTCTCCTCTGACTTTTCTCCCGCTATCAGTGACGTAATGCATATATCCTGTTGTTGTAAGCCTGGAGCTACCAGCCGGCCGCTTCAGCCTCTCTGCCCTGTTTCCTCTACCCACTGGGCACAAGAGTGAGCATCCTGTCAGGAAGACCTGTCTTCACCCGCACATCATCTTCTCACAGTTTTCATGTGTTCCAGTCACCCAACATCTTTCTCTACAAGTGTGTGAACATCTTGTTTTCAGAGTGCGATGTTCGTCAGTGGGTCAGCCAAGACGAAAAAACTTATTTGCAGCTTATGGCTAGAATACAATGTTGCACTTGACTTCTGGCATATATTGCTACTACTGTACCGTGTACTGTGTGATTCGTAATATTATTATGATTATTACGAATACTGGATTCCATATGCAGTCAGAACTCTCCATGCGATACTTTTGCATGATGAGGCGGGTTACACCCTGGCCCCAGCTGTGTCTGGTTGCAGATGGTATTGTGGACCCACACACAACGGCAGTTTCTTCACTGCAGACATTTCCGCAAGACATGGAGTGCGTTTACTAACTTATTTCGTAGAGCTCCAGGTGCCCGCACACAAAAATGATGTTTCATCGCAATTTAGAGGAGTCTGGCTGCCAGCAAATACAGTACATAACGTCATCCAATCCACTTTATTTCAAAAAACAACACAGTTGTGCAAAGTGCTGTACAGTAACATTGTAATACCACGAAACACAAATAAATCATAGACACAATAAATAAAATAAATACTAAGTAAAATAAATAAAAAACTAAAAAAAAAAAAAAGTAGCCATCAGCTCATGCTGTGTCAAAGGCCAAGGAGGAGAGGTGTGTTTGAAGACGAGCTTTAAAAACAGGAAGTGAAGGGGTCAGTCTAATGTTGATTGGCAGCTCATTCCAGAGTTTGGGAGCTATGATTGTGAAAGCCCGGTCTGTGAAAGCTTCAGACTAGTTTTAGGTACAGTCAGAAGCAGCTGATCAGAGATGAGGGCTCTGGTGGAGGAAACCTTATTAATGAAAAACTGGAGAAAGTTTTCATACACTTCAACAGAGACTGAGGAATATTAAGAACAGTGTTAATAATGCTAAAAACAACACAAGGCCTCAAGCCACGTCCTGTGTGAACACAGCATTGCAATGTCTCTAAGGCACACACGATTCCCCTTACTTTATATCTGGGTTGTAAACAGTTTTCTTGCATTGCAGATAGGATACATATTTTAAAGGTATTTAACTACATTTGTTAATCAAGTTCAGCTGAATATTCCTCACCTCAACTTTGTCTTCCAACTGTGTTGGAGAAACTATGCAGCTTTCATTTAGCATCAAATCTCATGTTTAGTTTGTCTGTTGTGGGCTATTGTAAAAACATGGCGGTCCAAAAAAGGCAGCCTCCTTATAAACACTTGAAATTTTCCAAAACATGTCTTTTTTTGTAAAAATAGCCTTTTATATTAAAGAGAAACAGGTTCTACTCTGTGGAGTCTGCAGTGTTGTGCCGATATGTTGGTTAGCACGTGTTCAGTTGGTTGCAATGTGCAGTCTAACCCCTAGATCCCACTAAATCCTCCAGACTGGTCCTTTAAATCAAGGGCGTCAAACTCAAATGACTTAGGGGCCACTGAGCATCTAGTCTGGTCAGTAGGGGGCAGGTCAAATCCAATTTGCTTGGAAAAACAACAGTTCAGTAGAGGTGTGTGATGTGATCTTTAAATTACATCATAACATCGCAACAAATGTTTCACTGAATTTCATAATAAAAGTGTTTGTTCTGATATGGAACTATATAAAGTTTACAATAAAAAAAAATATATGACACAAAATGAATCTCTCAAGAGAAAAAAAAACTGTTTGTAGGACAAATGAAATAGATTGAGGTGCCTCATGTGGACCATGGGCCTCATGTTTGAGAGCTCTGCTTTAAATAAAATCTTTAAAAAGAAAGATGCAGGCTCCCCCTTGTGACACTTGTGTATGTTTGTGCTGCAGTGCAGTAAATTTAGCCACTTAACAAAAGACGCACCTCAAGCCATTCACTTGAAATATACATAAATCAGGACTCATGATAAAATTGTCTGTTTTCTTGAATAAATAATGGTCTAAGTAAATTGACTCAGCTCCATCTTGGGAGAAGACACAGAGAATGTTATGACAAAGAACTGAACTGACTTTTTCTCATTTCTGAATTATTTGGTATACTGGAATTACAGCTTTAATCTAATCAGCAGTGACGTTATCTTAGGTGACTAAACAAATATGGCTTAACCACTGGTAGGTTCAATGTGTTTATGTAACATAAGAACAAAATCTCAACAGTTATATGTGTTTTCAGATATGAGTGAAATGAGTGAAGAGAGTGAGAAACAGAGAGAGAAAGAAGTGCAGCAGCAGTCTGGAAAACCTGTAAAAGGTTAGAGGGTCATCACTGACTGATAGAAGCTTAGAGTCCATTAGTGGATTATAACCATAAACTCTCCATGGCTACTGCATCTCTCTTGGATTAAAGTGTGTGTGTGAGAGAGAGAGAGTTAAGTACATGAGGGTGAACGGAGCAAATTCAAAGGTAGAGCACGACACAGTGCATTTACTTGTACTGACAAACACTGTAAACGCTGAAGTTAGGTTGGAATAGTGACAGCGCCTAAGGTTAGGCAGCTAGTTAAAGTGAATTTGACGCAAATAAGCTACGTTCAGCTGACTGATAAAGTCATTTGTCTAAGGTAAGTCTGGACTCAAAGTCAACTCTTGTAAACACTATCTTCATTGTTTTGTCGTCATTACAGGATACATCCCTTTATAAATAATTATCATGTAATTATTGTAACTAAGCTGAATTGGCTGTTGTGATCAATTATTTTCAGTGTGTAACCTCTGTGCTCACAATCAGTACTGGTGTGTGTGTGTGTGTGTGTGTGTTCTTGTACTTGCTGCAGAGTGAGGACCAAAATTTGTATAATTCCTACAAAATGAGGACATTTTGGCTGGTCCTCACTTTTGTTCACCCCCTAAAATGGCTTTGTCAGGGTTAAGACTTGGTTTTAGGGTTAGGGTTAGAATTGGGTTTAGGTTAGGGTTAGGGTAAGGGTTAGGGTTAGGCATCTAGTTGTGATGGTTAAGGCCAGGGTAAGGGGCTAGAGAATGTATTATGTCTATGAGGGTCCTCACTCTGATAGAAGCGCAAACATGGGTGTGTGCTCGTGTGTGTGTGTTCCAGGTATTACTCATGTTGTGGGGACCTACATCTGCTTACACAGTAAACGATTACATTTTAAGATGAAGACATGTTTAATGGTTAGGATGAGGTTAGGGTTAGGTTAAGGTTAGGGTTAGGATTAGGGATATTAGAGTTATCCCGATTACTCCCCCTGCATTATCTGATGACTGAGCAGTTTGGAATTGGGAGCTCTACATGCCTGTGTTACCCAATACAAACATTTTTTTTTTCATTTTAATTTGTTTTAAATTTTGCAATAGTAATTGACAATTTACTATAGATTATTATATGTTTTTATTGGATTACTATGTTAAAGAGACTTTCATTGGTTTATATTTGTCCTTCAAGATATTTAGTGTAGCATAATGGTCTATTTTTTGTGTGTAATCTTTAAGGTTTTTTTGGAGGCATCTAGGTAGATTTGGAGGCATCTAGGTACTTAAGTTTTATATGTGGACGAAAAGATTTGAATTTTTTTAGGTTAGGTTTCTTTAGTCAAGTAGTGTATTGTATTTCTTGGTACCAAGAATTCACTGTAATTAGAATTAGTTCATTTAACACAGAGACCAATTAGTGACAGTGAATTTGACCTTTGTATTTAACCACATATTTTTTCACACACCAATAGTGAAAAAAACACAGGAGCAATGCATAGCACTTATCTGCACACAGGGAGCAGTGGGGATTGGATTCCTTGCTCAGGGGCACCCCAGGCCTTGAACCATCATTTGCACCAGTGACCCTCCAGTTACATATATCCATTTTCCCTTTCTCTTGCCCATGGGCTGAAGTCATGGAAACCAGACTCTGTGTGCGTGTTCTTTGCAAGGACCAGAAAAACTTATCAACCATAGGAAGTGAGGACATTTTGGCCATCACATTCTGTGTGTGTGTGTGTGTGTGTGTGTGCAGGAATCATGGATGTAGACGTGGAGAGGATTATCCAGTGCATCAAGCAGGGAGATGAGAGTGGTGTTCAGGCACAGCTGCAGGAATTCAACAAAGAGGTAACACCGCACACAGACTCCCATATGTTCATGACTGGACCATGATGCACTGCTGTGTGTAACAGCTGCAGACCATATCTGTCCTCCGTCCTCTCCCCACAGTTTGCCCAGTGCTTCTTCTTTGACGTGGAGGAGAGGGACAGACGGAAAGTACGTTGGTTCGTGTACCCTACACTTCACCTGTCCAAGCCCAGCTAGAGTTCACATTTTCCTCCACCATGTCACCCACCCCACTCCGACTCCACCATCTGTCTGTGATTAGTAATAGTGCTGTATCAGGCCTGTCCCTGATCCTCTCCTCTTGTATGATCAGGCAGATTGAGCACAGGCAGCACACAGTGATTAAATTAACAGCACACTGCATATTAATCTATTCGACGGCAGACGTAGGGCCATATTCACAAAACTTCTGCTTCTTAGTGTAAATATGGGACTCCTGTATATGGATAATGCTGTTACTGTCATTCAGAAATCACAGTAACAGCTAAAATGAGATCATATTTCCGAGAAAATGAGAAATTACTACAGCCTGATCACAACCAATAACTGTGCCAATGTAAATTGGAAAAATACTAAAGTAATAAAATGGTCTATTTTCTACAGAAAAGGATTAGGGTTGGAAAACCAAGTTAAAAAAATCAAAAAGAAATATTTCTGGGATTAGTCAGAATTTTGAGAGGGAAAACTCACAATTCTGGCTTCAAATGCATTAAAAACATTAATACATTTTTTAAATTGGGAAAAAGGGAAAACAAATAAAGAAACCAGAATTCTGAGGGGAAAAAAAAAATCAGAATACGGACCTTTTCTCTGAAATATTGCTTCTTTATTTTCATTTTATTGCCACATTTGAAATCAATCACTGTTAATAATTATGTATAATATATCAATACTGTATAACAGACTCAAAACTGTAGAGCAGTGGGGTGTAACATTTCCCTGTCAAATGAGTTCGCACATTGGGTTAAGTCTCTCAGCTCCACATGACTGTGTTTGTTACTACTACAACAAAAATCTGTTTCTGATAAGCACTTTGATAACACGTCTTGCCCCAACCTGCTCTGCTGAAGGACAGCATACTAAAAAACCAAGACAGAAAAAAACATCACCAACAAAAATCACCAAAAGCAGCTTTAATATATCACTTTGTTAGATTTCTATTTAATGTACCTTTTGCATCATATTTTGTATCAAATCTATTTTTTTCATAGATTTTAGATCAACCTGTAAAAATGTTCTGCAAAAATACATTAATTTGTTTTCATTCACGGTTACATTTAAAACGTTTTAATTAAGTTAAATGCATCATTTAATCCATCCCTCTATTATGTGTGGCCTCATGCATGGAAGAGAGTTTGACAGGTCACAGTAGGAAAAGCACAGGTTTATAGAATCAAATGAATGTTCCATTTAGCTTTCTTCATTTCAAGGAGCATCCTGCCTCACTGTCACATGATCTCGACTTGAACAGAGCCATTGGGTAATTTAAACAATAACATCTGTGCTTATGAGAAAAGGCCTGTGTCATGTTTTCTATGAGGGTCCCGAGGGAGCTGGAACTTTCCTCAGCTCAAAGTGAGTGAGAGTTCCAGTTTTAGTGATTTAATTCTTTTGCATTGGAATAATTTCAGCATTTTAACATACATTCAAGTTGATATTTATTTAATACTTAAATAAGTCCCTGTGTTGATCTCTGGTTTGTGAATATTGGCCCCTGATTCAGGTGATGCTGTTTATCTTCAAATCTGTATTTTTACTCTGTCTTGTGCTGCACTGTTCATTACCATCGGATGCATCTAACTCCTAAAGCAAAGGAAACTTGAAGAGGTAAAAAAAAAAATGAACATACATACACATACTGTACGCACATGCTACACTTTAAAAAAAAAAATGGTTGACAAATTTAAAAATATGACTTAAACTGGTAACACCTACAAACTAAATTTACCAAGTTATATGAAGACAATTTGCTTACTTTAGTTTGAATGTACGTCATTTATTAATGTATTCCCAATTTAAGTAACATTTCTGAGTGTGTCAGCCATTTTCTTTTCTTCAGTGTAATCTATGAACTGAAATGGAGAGCGAAACAGAATGGTCTCATTGATTCTCAGTTCAGGAAGAATAAAGTGAGGGAGTACGCTGATTCTGACTCTGAGTGTGAGGAGTATGACCAGGAGGATCGAGGCCTCATCCTCAGACAAGTAAGAAAGTGGCAAGCAAGTATTGTTTTGTTTTTTTTATCCCTTTAAAGAATGAACTAACTGTCTGCATCTCTGTCCTCAGAACTTAGCTGTTGTCCTTGTGAGATTCATCAGAAGAGGAATGAAATGCAGTCTGTTGAGAGTGTCTCTGCGCACCCTGAGGATCCTGTCCAGAGACAAAAAGGTCCTGGCTCCCCTGGTGACCGACGACGCCCTGCTGACCCTGGCCAAACTAGCCGGGCTGACCACAAGTGATGCCAGTGAAGAAGCCAGCGAACCTGACTCGACTTTCTACGACAGCATCATTGCTTCGCTTGCTGAGGCCAAGGTCCTGCAGTGTCGCACCAATGAGGACGAAGGTGACGTGGCTGAAGCCAGCGGCCCAAATCAGGAGAGCGCCATCTCTGATGAGGAGGACACCAAGAGTGACGTCAGTGTCACCAACAGCGCAGACATGGACAGCTGGTGTGGGAGCCACAGGACCAGCATCAATGAAATGCACCGAGGCAGCATCCATCAGAGGGTGCTGGAGCGGGGGAGGAGGGACCGCAGGGAGAGCAAGATGGACGGGAGAGAGGAGGGGGAGGAGGAGGAGGAAGGGGAGTCGGGGGAGGAGGCTGCGAGAAAAGAGG
Organism: Brachirus orientalis; assembly: GCA_016785285.1. NCBI lineage: Eukaryota > Metazoa > Chordata > Actinopteri > Pleuronectiformes > Soleidae > Brachirus > Brachirus orientalis. The sequence goes on from JAFBJR010000234.1 coordinate 1,354,190, forward strand.
CCATGAAGGTGTTGTGTAATGTGGTGTACAACAGCATCTGGGCTCAGGAGAGGTTCAGTGCTCTCAGGTGGGCTTACTCACCAAACACACACACACACAAAGACTTTATTTACATGGCTCTTTTCTTTTCATCCAAATGTAAATCGCAGCCCAGAGATTATTAAGAGAGACAATGAGACAAAACTGTCAGGAAATTCACTGTCAATGAAATGGTGAGTTTGGATAAAGAGTTTGGAGCTGGGCTTTACCAGTTCTTTACAATGTATTTGGGGATTTTTTTTTTTTTTTTTTTCAATTTTATTATTTATGCCTCGGGAACACATTGTGTTATAATATTATCCTGCAGTTTCAAGTTCATTTTGACATTGAAAACTGATTAAACAATATCTGAAAAAACTATATTAACAAAACTAAAAATAGACCAAAATACTTGGAAGATTTAATATAAAATATTAAAAGGAAGATAAGATGAATGATGGCAGTATAAACAGACTAAACTAGCAGAGGGTGCTAAAAGACAATCGAGATTAAGAGAAATAAAATGGAATAAACAAAGAAAATATTTAGATAAAATAAAATAATATATAAAAAGAAACTGAATTAAAAGACAAACTAAACATGGGTCTTGAGTTTACTTTAAAATAGGAACATTCTGTGCTGCCCACAGGTTGTCAGGAAGGATAAAAGCTGCCTCTTTGAGTTTTAGTTTTTACTCTGGGGATTATTAAAAGACAAGAAGATCTGAGGTAAAAGCAAGTCAGATATAAATGAAGGCCCAAGACCATTAAGACCAATTTAAAACCAATTTTAAAAAAAAGGACCTTCAAATCATCCCTGAAACTCCCAGTTAGCCAATGCAGAGATGTCAGGATTAGTCAATGTGATTTGTGCTTGCTTCCTGCTAAACACACCAGCCATCAGGAAAATTTTTAATTTAGCCACTTAACAAAAGACTCACCTCATAATATCAGTGCCTGTTTAGGTCTAAGATACTATTAGCATATATTCACCAATATTTTTTATGCTTTTAGACAGCGTTCCCTGACTAGAAACTAAAGTTCATAAACTGCTCACTCTCATGCACCAAATTTCAAAAAGAAAATCTGTGTTTTTAGCTCAAGTGGACACAGGAGTTGCTGCTCTGCTGCTACCTTGTTTGGCAAGTTTGTGTCACTTAGGTAAATCCAACCAAATGGTTTTAAACACCAACATCAAAATAACATAGTTGAACTTACTGATGGAGGCAGCAATGGTTTAAAAATGTCTTGGTGCTGTGATGAAAAATTGACATTTTTCTCTATGGGCTTTGGTGTGGGGGAGTGAATGGTTTACGAAAAGGCGGTAGAACAGTGAAATAAAAAAGACACACACATATATAATCTGGCTTTGGTTTTATGAAGCCTTTTGTTATGTGGCTAAAATCTGTATCTCAGTGTCCCCACTCGCAGCCATGTTTTCCCTGAGAGAGTGTCTGTCTGTCTCCTGCAAGTTTTAGCCTGTCAGCTGTATGAAAGAAGTAATATGCGGAGTTTATAAAAATCACACTTAAAAAAATCTTGATTATCTCTTTCAATCAAGCCCTAGTATTGGAATTAGTGATAGTGAATTTGACCTCTGCATTCTTCCTTATAATTAACACACACAAGGAGGTGTAGTGTGTAGCACTATGGGGGACTGGGTGCCTTGGTCAGGGGCACCCCAGCCTTTGATAGGTCCCGGGATTTGAACCAGAAACCTTTTGTTACAGGCCCAATCCCTTTCCTCTTGACCAGAAGTACATTACTTCTGGTTTCTAGACTCTGCAGAGAAAGCATTGCTGTGCCCTGATGTGCTGTGCTGATCTGTTTCCTTGTGTTCTTACAAGTTCATGCTCATTCCCTGACAGGTTCCCTGTTAAATACAAAAAAACAGACTAACAAGCTTGGCACTAACAGAAAGTTAGTGCCAAGCTGGGACAGGTTTCTCTGTAGCTGACAACACAGGGACTAGTCAGAGCCTTTGTTTGACGTTTTATTCAAATCAACATAAATGAACCTCTTCTTGTTGATTTCATCAGGCTCATCGGTGGCCTCATAGAGTGTCTATCCTCTAGCATCAGGTGCTCATCTCCCTCCAGTGTTCAGTTCTATGAACTGCGCCTCATGTTCCTCACCACTGCTTTAAGGCCGGAGCTCAGCACTCAGCTGCGGCAGGTAACATTCAAGAGATAAGTGAACTACAACGATACCTAATTCTATTAATATAAGCAGGTCAAGACTCTGGCACTGACTGGCCTTGTTCCCTTTCTCACACTCTTCATTTGGTTCTCTCAGGAGGGGGGGGTGTCCATCCTCACAGCAGCCTTGGAGAGGTGCCTGGAGGTTCAGTGGAAGGACCAGTATGTGTGTGTGCTGGACCCAGCAGCAAACCCCATCTCTCTGGATGCTTCTCAGCGAATCACTGAGATACTGAAAATCCTCTTTAACATCACCTACAGCAGCCACAGACAAGAGCCCAGTGAGGTCAGTGTCATTTTGTTGGTCAGTGTCAGTGTCCTGGCTCCAAACTTAGAGAGTTATCTCGGACCCTCAGCACCTTTATATCCTGACTTTCAGATGATCCCTTCAGGACGGAGGTTTAGTCTCACCAAAGAGAGCTTTATCGGGTTTAGATGGTCTTGTGTTAGTGTGTTTTGCCTACTACTATTGAGGTGGCTCAGTGGTACGTCGTCTTCTTTCAACTGGAAGGCCGTGGGTTTTCGGTTCTCGGCTCTGCTAGTCCTCATCCCGATGTGTCTTCTTCAGGCAAGACACTTACTATAACCCCTCCTTGCTCCGAATGGCTGTGTCAGCAGGGTATGTAAGATGTGTGATAGAAAATGTGCTGTATGAATGTGTGAATGAATGGGTAAACGATAAAAAATACTGTATTGTGAAGCAGCTTTGAGGTGCCATCAAGTTTAGAAAAGTGCTATATAAATACAGACCATTTACCTTATAAACTGATTATTATTATTTTTTTGTATTTACATTAATAAAGGTTGTGTACACATCAGTGACATTTTCAGCTGTAAACTAAATTATGCAACTGAACTGTGAAGAAACACACCATTAGAGTGGTCAGATAGGCACCAGCGCCCCCCGCAACCCCTAGTGGATAAAGCGGTAGAAAATGAGTGAGTGAGTGAGTGAGAGATCATCCATTTGGATTGTTTGTCATGATCTAATTGTTGTTGATTCATAGTGGGCCATCTTTTACTGAACACCAAGACAGTAAATAAAGATACTTCAGGAAGAGTTCCTTCCTTGAACCTGAGTATTTTTAATATTTTGAAAAGACAAATATACAGTAATTAATTTTGATACATTTATTAGTTGGGTATTTGGTATTTTGAAATACATTTTGATACATGTTTGTGTATATATATATGTGTGTGTGTGATTAACACATATATATTAACATTAACATATGCATAACATTACATATAGTGCAACATTTTTAGAATAGTATAGAACTGGTTAAATGTATTTCAAAACAATCAGGCTCAGGATCCTTAGGTTCATTCAAGTCAGTTTCTGCTCAGTTAGTGTTATTCTATCAAAATCAGGTCAGCTTTAAAAGTCCTACCACACAAGTGTCACGGGGTGAAATTGGAAGGGGGTGATATCCTTCTCCAGCCAAAGATTCTCTTCATCCACTCCCTCAAGATAAGGAGGTGACAGGGTTCAATGGTGGCTCGCCATCTCCTTCGTCAAGGAGAAATCCGGTCATACATCCAGAGAATCTCAAAAACGTAGCCTGTACAGAAACAAGGCTGATACTTTACTGGTCATGACATTCCAATTCATAATGGCCATAACATAAAAGTTTCCAAGACAATGCTGTATCACCAAAGTAAACAATTATTTTTTAACAGCACAGTACCTCTTGTATGGAAAGTTGTATCCCTCAGTATTCACAAGCATGTATTATTCTTGCTCTTTTCCAGAAAATAATGAATTTGTGTCTTTTCCATCAACTATGATTATTAGACACTCTGAAATGGGCATGTGGCTCTCTGAATCATGACGTAAATATGAGTAAAACATACATAAAATAATACATAACAAATTGCATTACGTGCACTATATAGAGTATAATACACTACACTGGCTGTGCATTACAGAAACCATTTGCACATAATAAAATAAATACACACACAATTATAAAGGAAAATAAACCAACAGGTAGAAACTAGAAATGTATCAATGCTAAAATATTGTGCTCTTGAGTTTTTATGTAGTACCATCACAGCAATAACGTCAAGTGCTATCTCAACATGCATGTCAACTATGGCTCCTCGTAGACACTAACAGCATGCTAATAGTCGCTTGTTAGCTGTGTTAGCCGCACTCGTTTAAACTCGCCAAGACACGTTCAGAAGCAATTTACTCCTGGCACACCATTCTGCGATTCTTCTTCTCTCACTATGCGCAGAACCAGTCCATAAAATATCCCTCTAGGATGCAGATAACCGGAGTTATTAGAGCTTCCGCTGTATCTGTCTGACGTCGCTCTCATGTAGCTCCCGCTCAACTGTGTTACTGTGACTCAGTGCTGTTACCATTACCTGCAGGAGGCGGAACCTCACACATTTCCTCCAATCACAAATCTGCATTTCCTAACTCAACCAACAGAAAGAGAGGTTTAGCTAAAGTACACTATTATAAGTCATCACCAAAATAACTATAATAAAAAAGAATAATATGGCTCAATCTACCTAGTTAAACTTGCATCACCTTTCACACATTCCTCACATGTTGTCTTCTTTGTTTGTTTCTTTCTGACTTATTCTTAAACTGCTTGGCCAACATCATTTCGCTGAGATACATACTTTTGAAATGCACTTAATGGCAGATTGGGCCAATCAGTGGAGTAGTGGTTAGCACCAGTGGTGTGTAATGCAGGGGTGACAAGCAGGATTTAGTGATCATCCGAGTTTAGTAGCCTAAAGAATACTTCAACATGGGATTGATTTACTGCTTTTTTTTTTTTTTTTTTTTTTTGTAATACATTTAATGACTAAAATTACAGTGTTTAAATTCTATCTTTAAAAATAAATAACCCAAGTCATCACGACAGGGTGGCACTATAAAAATATAATATAAAGCCTCAGGCTTTTATTTGTGCAACCAAAAATGTACAACAAAAAAGCACAAAACAAAATAACACTTACGCTAGCAATATAATGTGCCAGCAAAATAACAAATAAGATCAAATAAATAACTCAACAAAATCAATTTATTTTATCATAGTAAATAGATAAATGAAATAAATATCCCCTCTAACCCAACCCATGCAAATAGCAAATCATGCAGGTAGTGCAGCAGGCAGAGTGGCACCTGGGGTGGACAATCAGATTTTAGGCCACCCACTAGACACGCCCATGGTTAGCACTATTGCCATACAACAGCAACAAAAAAAAAAACAATGTTTGCAACACAGTCCGACCTAGGACCTTTCTGTGTGGAGAGTGCATGTCCTCCAGGTTCTCTGGTTTCCTCTAACGTGACCATAGTTGTTCATCTCGGTGTATTTGCCCTTTAATGGACCTGTCCAGGGCGTGACCCTGTCTTTCACGCTGTGGCCCCACAGTCCTCACGTGGAGGATAAAGCGAGTAGAAAGTGAACGAATGATGAATAAAAGGACAGCCTTGACCAAGAATTGACCTGTTTTTTTCTGATTTCTTCTTCATCAGGATGACGCAGCTCTTTACCGACACCTAGTGGCAATCCTACGTCTCTGTCTGATGCGGAAATGCATGCTGACTGATGACACTGATGAACTGCAGGGGTGAGACTTCATTGCCAGAAATGAAGGTGGACAGGGAAAAAAATAACAATTGCAATAATTTGAGACTCTTAACACAACTTCATTTTGTTTTTTCTATTTCAGTGTATTTCAGTTCACATGTAGTGATCACAGCTTTATTTGTAGTAAATGTTTGTAGTATTTACAGCACTTTTTAAAATGTAATTTCTTATATTTCATTCATTAATTAAATCAAATAGAAAACACACACGAAAAGAAAATTCCAAAACATGAATGAAAAGGAGCAGAAAGAAGAAGAATATTACAATATTTGCCCCCTTTTTTTTACAAGATGTCAATAAGTGTTTACTTTATTTGAGACAGCAATTGTTTTCAACATTTTCCACTCTGGAACGCACAGTGACGGGAAAGACTTTGTGCTCTGATTGCCACAGTCACACGGTGAACCTGCTGTCAGCGCTGCCTCTGCAGTGTCTGGATGTGCTGCTGACGGTGGCTCCAGATCCAGACTCAGAGCAGTGTCAGGGGGTCAACATGGACTGTGTGCACTCTCTGCTGACGTTCATGGAGAGACGGCTGGAGTCGGTGAGTGAAGTGTTTGGAGCCAATCGATTTGTGCTTCTTGAAGAGTATGATCTTTAAAAAAAAAAACAAAAAAAAAAGTATCTGACTTTGAATTTCAGGGAGATAGGATGAAAGAGAAGCTGACACCAGTGCTCAACCTGCTGACAGAGAGCTGCAGGGCCCACAGAGAAACACGACACTACATCCGGCAACACGTAATAAACCTCACAAAACAGCATGACTCCTTCAAGACCGTCTGGAAAACTGCAAACACTATAGACTGTCAAATACAATGGACAAATTAAGTTGTGCTTCATCTCCACGGTTAGATCCTGCCTCCTCTGACAGATGTGTCACACAGACCGGAGGAAGGTTCCACAGTGAAGAGTCGTCTGATCCGCCTCATGACCCACCTGGACACAGACCTCAAACACTGTGCCGCTGACCTCATCTTCGTCCTCTGCAAGGAAAATGGTGAGACAAGATACTTGAGTTCCATGCTGCATTCCATTTATATCGGAACTCAGAGGCCGGGAGTGACATCATCTCCAAGTTCATTACATTCCAGAGAGAAGCTGAAGATACCAGTTCATACCAACCTCCAACATCCACGCAGTACTTCACTCTGGCCTCCCAGTTCTGATGTAATTGAACAGCCTGTTCTAATCCAAGAGCGTCATATACTGCTGCTCTGTCACACACACACACAGCGTATCCCTTCACGTCAAGAGACGCACGGCACTGTAACGGTTAGAGCTGTTGCCTTGCAGAAAAAAGACCCAGGTTTCCCCTGGGGTTTCCAGTTTCCTCCCACAGTTTAAAAACACGCACAGGTTAATTGGACTCAGGTATGAATGTGAGATGTGAATGGGTGTTTATGTGTTGGCCCGGCGATTGGACTGGTGACCTGTCCAGGCTTTCACCCCATGTCGGCTGGGATAAAGCAGTAGACGGTGGATGGATGGATGGATGGATGGATGGATGGATGGATGGTAATTAGTCAGGGAAATGTTGATGACATTAATAAAAGAAATGTCTGTCTGAGTATGAACCAACAGTGAGGTAAGCCACTGAGCCTAACCTGGATATTTAATGTACTGCTAACCTCAGTCCTTTTCTTTTCTGGTACCTAACCATAACCTCTGACTCTGACTTATATTTTACCGTTGCTCTGCTCTCAGCATCTAAAGCCCAGCAGTGTGTTTCAGACCTTTTGTGTCTGTCAGTCGAGGCTGAGGGACGTGACAAAGCGGCGGAACATGACGCTCTTGGGTTAAGAACAGGTTGAGTGTTGAGTTCCATGATGTCTGAAATTCTGTGTTCTGGCTACAAAGGGAAAAAAGCATGACTCTCAGTGGCTGCCAGCTGAGACATAAGGGAATGGAGATTTTTGCCATTTAAAGGTCCAGTGTATATTAATTAGCGAGAATCAGTGACTTCTAAAGGTGAGACTGCAAAGTGTAACAAACAGAGGACTCCTCTCCTCGGCCCTTCCTTTCTCACATCAGCACATCAGCGAACTACGGTGGCCTTCACTTACCAGAAGGGATGTAATCACTCTTTCATAATTCTCTCTCTCTGCTGTTTCCACTCTCTTCTGCATTAGTTTATGCTTCAGATTTGTCTGGGTAAGGTCATTCATCACTGTTTGCATTGTCAGAAACATGTCAGCACAAGATGGCGGTCTCCATAATGCAAGGCCCTTAACTTAAGTGCATATAAAAGGTTTATTCTAAAGACTACAGAAACCTATAGCATTTATATATAACTACAAATTTATACCTGCAAAGTGCTTGAAGTGCTTCACATAAAAAGAAAGAGAGACACACAATAAACAGCAGGAGTAAAATATAAAATAGAGCAATTTAAAAGATGAAGCAATAAAATTAGAAAATGTACAATAACGAATAGAGGAAAAGGGTCACTGTGCTACTTAATATCAATCGCTGTCCTTAATAAATGTGTTTTGAGTTTGCATTTAAATGTAGAGTGAAAAGTTTAGTAAAAGTTACATGGTGCATCCCTCAACTCACCCTTCCCTTGCAAGTGTGTTTGCAAAACTATGTAGCGTTTAGGGCTCATTGTGGGGTAACGAAAAAACAAAACAGTTCACGCCATCAAGTAATTGTACACTTTAATTGTACACACTAAAAGTTGACCTATCCCATTGATTTGTAACCAATAAGCCTCTTGTATCAAAATCTTTTTAAAGTTTTTTTGTCTGTGTACAATCCTGAACTGTAACATCCTTTGACTCTTGTTCCATCTTTTTCCAGTGAGGCGTTTTGTTAAATACACAGGTTATGGCAACGCGGCAGGCCTACTGGCCACGAGGGGTTTGCTGGGTGGTCAGAGGCCCAGGACCTCCAACTCGGACACTCAGTACTCCAGCGACTCAGACTCTGATACCGAAGAATACCGGAAGGTCAAAGATCGGGTCAATCCTGTGACCGGGCGGCTGGAGGCAGAGCAGTCAGACCCGATGGAGGGAATGACAGAGGAGGAGAAGGAAGAGGAGGCCAAGAGGCTGATCACGCTTTTCAGCAAACTGTCCAGGTCAGTCAAACCCTTTGATTATACACAGTGTTTCCAAAACTTAATTTATAAGGACCCACTTTGTAAAGACAACAAAGTTTCATGACTCGCATCATAATATCGAGCAGAATTTTGCATAATATAACGACTAACATCCAGTCACATCTCTAACATCTGATATCATTTTGAATTGGTAAACAAATCATTTCCAGTAGATGTTTGCTGAATGAATTACAGTTACATTTGCATGCGTGTTTTAAAACATATACACAAAAATCTTTTGGGATCGTTTGGGGGACCCAGAAAAATCTCTGTGGGTTCCAATTCAGTCTTTGGGAATCACTAGGCTACAGAACTATATGTTCAACCTTGAATTTTACCCAAAGCATTTTACATTACTTCATGAAAAAACGAATTTAAGTTATTTAGTTGAATAGTTGTATGAGGTACTTACACATATTACATGAACAGTTACTCTCACTTAAAACTGCCAGCTGGGATACAAGGAAAATCTGATTTTAGCAGCTTAGCTCCACAATACTTTAACAATATATGTTTTTTACTGCTTAATCAGTAAAAGCTGGAGTTTGCACTACTTTGTTATCCACTCACTCTCAACACCTAATTCCATAGAGAAAAATAATGATTTCAAATCACAGCACACAGGAGTTGCCGAGCCACTGCTGCCTCTTTTAGTAAGTTCAAATGAGTCATTTTGTGACCAGTGTTTGAAATGCATTATTCAGATTTACAGAAGTCACACAAACTTCCCAAATGAGGCAGCAGTAGAGCAGCAGCTCCTTGGTCCCTCTGAGGTAAATAAACAACAAACAAACAGATAGAAACCCTTTATGGACTTTGGTGCAGGAGAGTGACCAGTTTGCAACAGTTAACAGTGACTTACTGCAGCACATTTATTCCAAAGCTGGTGTAGATGCCTGCCATTCTGTCTCTTTTCTTGTTTCCCCACTTGTAGCCATGTTTTAAGTAAGAGTGAGCATCCATGTGCCACAGGCTGGTTCTCAGGACATGGGCACTCACAACACGGTCTATACTGACTGTGAATCAGCACCTGGACAATCCTGAACCTGAACAAACCTGAACAGTCACTCAAATTCATAAATAATATCACTGAAGTTAATATTTTGAAAGGTTGGATAATACAATTATGTAACCTAAAGAAACCTAAAGGAAAACAAACAAAATATTTACAGCTAAGGACTAACTGCATTTGGTAAAAATGTCAAGTTCTTTTTACACCCTGTGTTTCCAGGAGCAACATAATCCAGCCGATGCAGGTGAATTCAGAGGGGAAGCTGGTCCCACTGTCAGGACTCCGAGAGAATTCCCTCTCAGAGGAGGAGAGGTCTGAGTCAGAGAACGATGGAGAGGCAGAAAAAGGAGACAAGAACTGAACCAGTCATTCTACCACCACTATTTATTGATACATGCAAATATCCAGTTTCAGTTTGACAGTGTATATGTGACGCATTTGGCCGTACAGCTTGACATTTGCAAAAATAACGCAGAAACAAAGACACTGTCTATTGTCAAGTCCTTAAAGGATGTTCAAAGCATTTTTTTTAATGTTTTTCAGAATTATAATGATAATAATATGGAGTAACACTGGCTTGACTGACAGTAGGTCTGTTGTCGTAGCAACAACTTCACTTTTCTTCTTTCAAAAGTCTTTAGTCTTTCTTGTGCTAATGTATTTTACACATTTCCGTGAACAGTGTCCTAGAATCTTTTAAAGATTATCTTTTATTAGTCCCCACAATAGAAAAATTTACATACCTTCAAATCTATGCCACACTTGGGCTGTGGATGTGGCATGTTGCCTCTATAGTACCCCAAATGTCTTTGTTTTTTTCATTGTTACAACAAATTCAGGATTATCTGACACTTGGCACACATAGCTGGGGGATAAATTCATTTTGTGTGTGTGTGTGCAGAAATTTGATTTTATGTGTTGAACCAGCTCCATAGCTTCCCCCCTGGTGAGCAGCTTCAGCGGCACTGTAGGTCATTCATTTTTGTTTTTGTATATTAATTTACAGCTGTGGACATTTCAGTCCAGCAGTGCCATCACCGAAAACCAGACCTTTGCTCCAGTCCAGTGCAGTGACTGGTGCAAAGACCTTGTTGTTTTGCTGGATGTTATTGTTCTTCCAAATTCAACTTCCCAAAATGAATATTAACAAAATGGTACAAAGGTCCAGTCCCATGTCAACCTACATCAGCAGCAAAGGGGACTGAATGATCCTGATGGTGGCGCCATAGCAACTGTCTACATTTCAAGTATAAACATCTATATGTGCTACAGCTTTGCGCACTTCACTAAACTCTAGCTGTAGAGACTCACACTTCTATGTGGCAGAAATGATACAGTCTATCCTTCTGTTTTTCCTCTAACACAATTAAACTAATTAAAACAGACTCCTCCCATATTTGCTCATTGATTCCAAGCTACACAACTACACCAATTTATGATCAACAAAAACTGATTAGAATGTTTGAGTAAACCTTAACTTCAAATCCTCACCATTTTAATATAATGTTCAATAAAATATTTCAGATTACAGAATAACACATTGAATTTTAAACTATTGCAGTTCATGTAAAAAAATGCATCCTTAAATATCATAATCCTTTTTCTCTCTTATAAGGAAAATATCAAAGTTCTCAGAATTTTTTCTTAAAGGGTTAGTTCTTTTTCTTTTTTTTGAAGTGCACACTTAAGGTATTGACACCATCAGCACTGACTGCACTGTGCACTTGAGGTCAGGTTGACAAATTAACACGCAGAAGATAATAAAAAACATACCGCTGTGATTCCAGATTATCTGGGGTCTGTACTTCAAAGCCAGATCGGTTGGTTTAGCAAGGTTTGTTGATTTGTGTCACAAACATGGCTCTTTCAACCGGGACAGATTACCATGGCAACTTAAGCTAAGATATACTGTAGGTGCTCAAATAACCCACCCAGGGCATCTACCACACAAGAAGCCATGATCCATCTGGTAGACAAGGGATTAAAGGACAAGAAATATCCCCATTATCCAGATATTATTTGTGAGCCAGATCACCTAGCTTTACAGATATATTGATTTGATTTATATCATAAAATATATGATATCAAATTGTGATAACATTGTCCCATTTTGCTCAATCCTACACTTATTGACTTGTTTTAGACCTGAATTATTTTATATATATTTTAGCAATGATTATTATTTCTAATATTATTTCTACATTGAATATGACTTTAGTACTTTATGTATATACAACTGTACAGTTCTGTTATTGTATGTCACCGTGGATGTCTGAAGGTTCTCGGCCATCCACGTCACTGTATCTTTAAAAATGTAGATAATGGCAACTGGACCTGCTTAGATTGTTGCTTAAAGATGTTACACTCTAGTCACACAGAGGTGCAGTGGCCGAGGAACGGGTTAGTTTTACTGTACTGATGATGTACAGTAATAATCTTGCTGTGACAGTTTATACAGTAGAGGCATGCACTGACTGTACTGTAAAACCTTTCTGTATATCAAACTGCCTTCAGGATTCATCCAGTTTAATTACACTGTTAGTAAAATTGTTGATGACTATAAAAACTACAGGTAAACGATGACCTTCTTCAGCGGCCACTGCTTATGTCAACACGTCTCCATCATCTCCTCCAGTGACATCTGCAACTCCACAGACTGCAGGGAGGAGGCGCCATTTCCCACAGCGATAGACTTCAACAACTCCATTGAAGTCAGAACCACCTGAGTGAAAAATGAGATGAATTTAAGCCTGGCAGAAAACATGTAAGTGGGAAAAAAAGCGTGTCAAGCTGGTTTCTATTCATGTGATCTTTTCATTTCTCAGCAGGTGCTTCGCTCTGGAGAAAACACTGTTACACCACAGGGATCAGCTGTCACTGCTGCTGTTCAGCTTTTTGTTCCATCAGTGCTATTAATCAATACTGAGACAAATGGTCCTTAGATAAGTGCTGCTGAATTCAGCTCCCTTGAGTGGGCACTTCTGTGGGTTTGATCACCCATAAAATTTGATAGGGGTATTTGTAAGGGAAAAAAATAAACTTTGCCCAAAATGGAGACACTGAGATCACACAGTGTCTGTTTTTTTCAGAATTTAAAGGTCCACTCACCTCCACTGTGATGAGTTTCTTCTCCCAAGGCTTGTTCTCTGGATCAGGCCACTTTTCCCCGAGGCAGAGGAAAAGGGAGCAGGGAGGGCAGTCGCTCCCATTAATGAAATCCAACATTCCTACAGGGATCAGACAAATAGTCACTTCAGCAAGCCCACATGTAAAATATTGTACATTTATGCTGCGCTCCATTTAGATCGGAACTTGGAAGTCAGAGATGGGAGTGACGTCACTTCCAAGTTTACAGCGTTCCAAAGAGAAGTTGGGAAAAAAGCCATGGTTAGCAATACCAGTCAATAACTGTCATCACCTGGTTTGGTCTGCTGATGTGCCAAAGTGTGACTACTTTCTGAGAGTGGAGTGACTACTAACACTACAAATAATGTTTAAAAAGAGTCTGATCAGCTGGTAACTGGTTCATATAAGGAATGCAGCATAACATTAAAAAAATTGTTTTATAATTATAACGAATAAAACGAGAGATAACAGTGTGTTTTATAAGAATAAGTACTCTAAAACTAAAGACGTTACAAAAATGTCTATTTTATAAAAATAACTACTGAGAACATAATGTATCATAATTGTATTTAAAATACCTGAGCCTGGCATAGATTGTTTCAACAGGAAGTAGTCATACTTTGTATGACAGCCAACAACCTCTACATGCTAAGTGGTGCACACAAACAGTTTAGTAACATGTCTTCAGATGAAAATGAAACACTAGTATGTGTACGACCAATTTACTGCGAAACAAATATGGCTATTAATGGTAAAAGTACAGGAAGCTGTGTTCATGTGGTGGCAGCCAACTTGAAATCCTAACTCAGGGTATATGTGAGGTTGATCTGATTTTCCAAGTTGGAAATCAGTGGAGTTTTCTGTGTAAGTAAATTCCAAGTTCCGACTTCAAATGGAACACAGTGTTATTCACAGCTACATTAACAGAAGATGAGCGTTTCCTGTAGCTCACCTCGTATGAAGTCCTTGAACATATAAAGAGGCTGAGGCTGCAGTTTGGGAATCTCTTGAGGTCGTTTGCTTTGATCAAACTTGGAGAAGCTCCAGAAGGCTTTGACTTCACCTCTTCGCTGGCCGTAGACCACGTGCCCCGACACTCCGACATCCAACCCATCGCCCAACTTGTCCAGGATGCGTTGGGTCAGTTTAATTTGAGTCTGGTCCAACATGGTTCCAGTGCTTGGCAGAAAGACCAAGGTCAGACCTGATTCGTAGTCCAGAGCTGTCCCCATGACATCAGGGCTGATGTGAAGACAACATTTGTTCATATGATTGTTGTGATCATTGAAAAGCAGGTCATTCCAGCCAGCATGTTCCTTTTCCCACCTCCAAGGGTTATATTGACAATATGGGTCCCAAACAGGTTTGTCCATATGGGACCTAAATAATTTGCCCACTTGAAGCCCAAGTCCACTTAGTACCCAATTAGTACCCAGAGAGCCTGGGAAAGGTACTAAATGAACATAACCATTATCATGGACACAACGGAAATGTCATGGGTTTTAAGTGTAGTTGTATCAAAGTCTATCAAGTCTACAATATCTTACAAATATATTTGTTCCTTTATCTCATAGCGTGACAGTCTTTTCCAACAGGAAACTGAAGTTTGTAAACAACTCGATCTCCCATACAAAAGTCCAGAGAGAAAATCAGGATTTATTGATTCACTGCTTCACTTATTTGAGTACATTCAAATAAGTTATTTTCTGACTTTGGTGTTTGAAATATAGCTCTGTGACATAAACTTACTAAACAAGGCAGCAGTAGACCAGAAGCTACTGTGTCTATGCGAGACACAAACGCGTATTTCGGTGACCGGTATTCAAAGTAGCACATATTTCATATTTAAGTCAGAAAAGTCTGTCTGCCAGCAAGATCAGACTGTGAAAATATTCATAACATACTATAGAATTTCTACAGTCTTTTGTCAAGTGGCCAAGGCCGTGTTCATGACCAGCCACACGGTTCAGTTCTGATTCAATGCAGATCACATTTGACAGTTCACATTCACACTGCATCGACGGTGACAACGTTCAGCGTACAAGCAAAAAGTCACGTATTCTGAAACAACCTCATTTTGCCATGTAGCCGTGGAGTTTGAGTGGTTTAGTTAACAGATAAGCCAGGGAGGAAACATCATGTTTAATTTCAGTTTGAGGAGAATGTCAGTTTCAGAGACAGTTTATTTGAATGCTTCTTCAAGTACCTCCATTTGTAAACAGGATATGATGGAATATCTTCACACATATTTACTGCTGGTCTATTTGTGCAGAATTAGTATTAACTGGTTTAATTTTTCAGGAACTATTTACTCAAGGTAAAAGTCACCATAATCTTTACTTACATAGCACATTTGGATGGGATTAAAACCACTGAGAAGCTCTAGTTATGGACTTAAGGACCCTTGGCCATACCAAGTGTGGAAGGAAGGACTGACACCTGTCCACTTGTATTTGGATTTCTCAGGACCCTTGTTAATACCAGGTGGGAACAGCCTCATAGAGAGAGGAAGCACGAGCACGGGGCTGTCTGAAATGTGTGTGTGAGACGTCCTCAGTGCTGAAAGTAATGGCTAATTTTGAATTTAGGCCTGTGAGTGGCATTGCCATTTATAAGATGTTGAGTTGCAGTTTAAACCAATAACCAACTCCTTGTTTTTGAATGATGTTCTGAACAAAGCAAATTGAACATTGTTAAACATGTGTATGCAAGAGAGAGATCTGATATACTGTATATATGTTCAAAAAATTAAAATGAAAAGTTTTGTTATACTTTCAAGGTTGGACATTCTCCATTCATTGGTTTTAATGAGTTGTTATTAGTTGCTGTATTCTTTTTGTCATCTTTTACCAGTCTGGTCACTCTCCTCTTACCTTTGGCATTTTCTCCCAGAGAAGTTCTGTTCAGGAGATATTTTTTTTAACCCATATAATAGATCCTTTATTTGGATGTTACCTGTAGACCAGTCGGAAACCAGCTTCATTCTCAACCACCTGCTCCATCACCTTCAGTCCTCTGTAGTAAACTGTGATCCTGAACTGTGTCTCTACAATTTCAGACAGAGCAAACATGTATGAGGTCAAATGATCAGGTCAGTTGATTTTTCTGTATATTAAAATGGAATCCAATCTTTCGGTTTTTAAGGTGAAGCCTAAGAAATTGGCAGTTGGCCACCAGAGGGCAACTCAACTGGTTGCGAAAAGAATTGTGTAATATTGCAATCACTAATAAAAATTAAACTTTTAATTATATTTTTTAATCTCTTGGGCAAATTGTCTGTATTTACATAGAGCTTTTCTAGTCTTGATGACCACTCAAAGCTGCTTTATGCTACAGTTTTTGTCATTCACCCATTCACTCACACATTCATACAGCACATCTATATGCAGTGCATTTCTTTCATATTCATTCACACGCTGCTGGCACAGCCATAAGGAGCAACATGGGGTTAATTGTCTTGCCCAAGGTCACATTGGCATGTAGACTAGCAGAGCGAGGAATCAAACCCACAACCTTCAAGTTGAAAAATGACTCTCTCTCTACCACTGAGGCACCGTCAACACAGGAAGGAATTAAATATGAGATCAGACTCTTCCTGAAGCCAACCAGGAAATATGAATATAATAAATAACCACCAGGGGGCAACTCTGCTGTTTGGTTGTATGGACGCCCACAGGAAAATTGGCTTCTACTTCTAATTCAGTTTTTGACATCAAATAAGCGTTTTCCTGAACAGTTAATGGTCTCAACCTCTAGTCTTCTTCAACAGAACATGATGTCAGTTTTGTAATTTACTCTCCCATTTATAGGATAGTAGTACTGTAGATTATACAACACAAATGACTGGACACCAGAGTGACTGAAAGACCATCTTGATAAAATTGCAAATCTTGAGGATTCACAACAGGAATTCATTTTGCAAACTACATAAATTTTTATATACACATTTTGACTCTTTATTGTGATCCCTCCAGGGCATGTCATTTTACACCCTGAAACATTCATTTCATATTTGTTGAGTCAAAGTATGAATTCTGTCT
Organism: Brachirus orientalis; assembly: GCA_016785285.1. Taxonomy (NCBI): domain Eukaryota; kingdom Metazoa; phylum Chordata; class Actinopteri; order Pleuronectiformes; family Soleidae; genus Brachirus; species Brachirus orientalis. The sequence continues at coordinate 1,371,300 of JAFBJR010000234.1, forward strand.
CTCTCTTTGTCAACTCACTGAAATGATCTCCATCCTTGGTCTTGCTCATGGTATGTAGGAACTGCTCTGCCAGCTGCCTGCCACAGGCCCCTCCCACAGCTCCTTCCACTGGATGAGCTGGTTGCTCAGGCAACCCAATTCCACCGACTGCACCCTCAATTGTGACTGGATACTGCTGTTGCCCTGGCAACATGTGTCCACCAATCACAACGTGACTTTGCAGCTGCTGTTGCTCAGAAACAGGCTCAAAGCCTGTGGTGGCTTCTGTAGAAAAGTTGGGAGAGAATGAAAAACAGTTTGGAGGAAAGTACCTGGGTTTCTTCTTTGCTTTCTGCAAACACTGCAGCAGTGAGGAGGAAATGATGAGCAGAGCTGATGAATCTACCTGTTTCATGGCCAATGTTTAGTCCCTTCAGGCACTGCTGGAGAATATCCTGATTGTCAGCGGATTCTGCTGGAAAGATTGGTTTATTCAGAGACATCCAAACTGCAATTGTACCTTTATTACCAAATATATTTTCTTTGAAAGATACACACATCATACCCAGAGAGACGATACTTAAAATGACTTACCTAAGAAAACAGGAACTTCAGGACGGTAGAGACCTTCATCAAAACATGCAATAAGCTGGCTCTAAAATAGCACAGACATGCATTTGAATGAGTTCATGAATGCAGTGTTTGCACTGAACTGGCCTGCATGTTCTTACAGAGTCACAGCCACTCACTTCTTGTGTAGGATGACCACAATCTTCAGACAAGACAGGCTCCTCTTTATCCTGAGATCCTGCTGCAGAGTTAGCTGTGACAGTGATAGCAGATATTTTCATCATTCTCACCTAAAGCATCACTTTTATATTTCAATCACTTCATAAAAGTAACTTAATAAAAAAAATACTATTTTCTAAATGAAGTGAGCGCTGTGAGACTTGAGGGTCTTTTATGGGACCCCTTCAGATGAATTTGATTTTCTTCTTTATTTTTAAAACATACACATCGTTTAATCATCCCATCAGCTGCCCTGAGTGGCCATCCACACTTTAACATCCCTGTGAGAATCAAAGTTGGTACTACAAAGTCACTGACAAGGCAAATAAATACTCTATTCATTAATTCATTCATTCATTCATTCATTGTCTACTGCTTTAGAGGGCCCTGGAGCAAATCCCAGCTGACACGGGGTGAAAGGCAGGGTCACAACCTGGACAGATCACCAGTCCATAGAGACAACCAACCATTCACCCTCACATTTATCCCTACATCAATTTAGAGTGTCCAATTAACCTCTGCGTGTTTTTGGACTGTGGGAGGAAACTGGAGAACCTGCAGAAAACCCATGCACACGGGGAGAACATGCAAATTTCACACGGAAAGGCCCGCGAACCGCTCTTATTGCTGTGAGGCAACAGTGCTAACCCAGCGCTCCACCGTATGACCCATACATACCTTATTATTGAAATATTTTATGCCACGTAATGAGTTGGTATTATGTTGACTAAAACACAGTGATAATTCATACTTAAATCAGACAGGAGGGATTATGTGCTGCGATTAAAAAAAAAATCAAACAATTCAGAATCAGCATCCTCACTAAACTCTGACATACAGTATACCACTCTGTGATAAGTCAAATAGTCAAAATAATTTATATCTCATTTTATTTTAACTCAAAAACAGGGTACACTTTTATGTAACAAAATCTATTTACCTTAAAACTTTGTCTCAGTCCTCTCCTGCTTCTTAACCCTAACCTCATATTCTGGCTTTTTTCTTTTTCCTGACTCTATTTAACCACTAACATACTGGAATTAATTGAACGTGGCAGAGCAGTGCTATATGAGGCTCTCAGGATAGGAACGGGTTATGCAACTAGTGTGAAACTAAGACTATGTGAGACTAATGTAAGCAATAGCAGCCTGACTGCAGGTGACTTCACAACATCGTACATCTCAAGGCTTCAAAACAGGAATTCAGATTCCTATGAGCGACATGATGACTGGTTGCCACTGAAATGATCAGGTCACTCCTGACAGGAGTTTCTATTTTGGACTGCGTCAGTCATCATCTTCTTCAACCTGTCTCACATGTAGAAATCCCCCAGGAGTCCATTCTTATCTGTATATATGCTGACTTTGTTTTCCATCTTTAAAAATATATAATCATCATCAATTGCTGTGGAGATGATGTGCAAGTGGTGACCCACATGGAATGATATACATGAAAATACATTTTAGAAACAAGTCAATAAAGTTAATAAAATCACTGCTTTTAAAAACTAAATTCAAGCCCCTCCCATGTTTTTCTGACTTAAATCCATCAGATTCACAATGAAGGGATTCATGTTTTTCTTTCAGCACGATCAACTGCAACAGTCTCTATTCAGCTGTCAGTCAGAACATACTCATCAAAAAGCACAAATGGATTTCAAAGTGCTGCAGCCGCAGTGTAAGACAACCCACTGAGGAATGATTGTTGCCAAAAGGAATATGGAAGGCTTGGCGAGCAGAAAATCTGTAGCAAGCAGCACACGGAAATGCTCCGACACACAAACGTTCCGACCATTTTCTCCCATGTGTTGAAAAGGGGTTAAATGGGAACGACTGTGCGTCTTTTGGCCAAGATAATAGGCTGGAAAATCGTGTTACTGACAGACAAAAACAACAAACGATCTGGACTTTTACAGAAATATAAAATATTCATGAAGTATTTATAGAAATATAATCATAACAAATGTCAATGACAGGGCAGAGTGTTAAAATATCTCAATTTGCGTGACTGCAAGAGTTCATTTGAAAGTAACTCCATAAGATTCAGCTTAGGATTTTGAAAATGATTCTGTGCAGATGGAGCAGTGGAATGCCTATTTTTTTCCCCCCAGCTCAGTACAGACTTTTGGCACATTTGACAAAAATAAAACCCGGGAGTGAAGACAAACATTTTTTAGAAGAATGTAGGAACCAAGATAAGGAGAAAATAAACATAAAATGGCCTTATAAACAAAATATGACAGTGGGTGGATCTGCAGACTGATAAAGGCAGAAACTCCACAAGACTTGATTTTAAAATAAAACCCAATTTCATCTTCAGAGAAGAGAATCATTGAATACATAAACCTTGGTATGTATATTTGTATCATATAGAAGCGGCACTTCTTGCTTTTAAGTAACAGATTTCTTACATATCTGTTGTTCTAGCATCACTTAAAGACCACTAACCCACTGTGGTGTGCTCATCAGATGGTAATAATAATAATAATAATAATAATAATAATAATAATAATAATAATAAAGTAAAGCAAGGCTTGTCACTACTGGATTTGTACCAGAAACCTGATTTTGTGCCGCCCATGTCTGACGTGTGACTACTTTCTGTCAAAAAAATTATGTTATCTTACATTTTTAGTAGTTTTTCCTCATAAAATGAATGCACATTTTCATGTTCTTTCACTTTAGCAGTAATTCTTACAAGATAAAATTCATGTTTATTATTTTACAATTTAGTTTTATTAGTTAGTATTAGTTAATACAGGCTGTTTTTCATTTTAGTTGTGTAACAAAGCAGTTATGTGCACCAGAAAGACTATTTTTTTTTTAGTTTTAGCAGTTACTCCAGAACTGTTGTAATACATCAGTGGTAACAGGTAGAAGTCACACTTTGCACATGTGTACAACAAATCTGCTTTCCCTTCTGGAAACTCACTCACTCACTCACCTCCTACTGCTTTATCCTCCACATGAGGGTTGCAGGGCAGCTGGTGTCAATTCCAGCTGACATGGTGAAGGGTGCGGTACACCTAGTCCAGTTCTCATACAATAAAATACATATTTATATATTTATTTTATGTAGTCATCCCACAACTGTCCTAATACATTAGCAGTAACAGGAAGTAGCCATTTGCACATGCGTAGAACAAATTGGGTTATTCCTGGTAACAGATCAGACAGTCAGATAGTGACTGTAGTCACTATCTGACTGTCTGTAGTCTGTAGTGCATATAAAAGTTTTTTTTTTCTTAAGCTACAAAAATGCAGTTATTTTTATTTTGAATCAATTATACACTCTTAGGCCACACGGGTGGTGTAGTGGTTAGCACTCTTGCCTTTGCAGCAAGAAGACTGGTTGAACACGACCTGGTTGGAACAAGGGCCTTTCTGCATGGAGTTTGCATGTTCTCCCTGAGTGTGTGTTGGTTTCCTCTGGGTTCTCCAGTTTCTTCCAAAAGTGAATGGTAGTTTGTCTCTATGTGTCCCTGCAATGGACTAGTGACCTGTCCAGGGTGTATCCTATGTCAGCTGGGATTAGGCACCGCGCCCCTGTGGCCCTCATGTGGAGGCTAAAGCCGTAGAAGATGAGTGAGTGAATATATTAGAAACCCTCCTTAATGTCACACAGTGGATCTTTATTGCTGTGTGACATGCAGTGAATGCATGTCAATTATGTTTTTTTTTTTTTACTGTATTAGCAGGTTGTCTTCAGTGCCGTGCAACAGGGGAATAAATCTGTTTAATGCTGTCTGTTATCCACTGTTAGAAAGAAGAAAAAGGGTGACTGTGTCCAGACAGCATGGTGGATCCTCACCTCCTGAAGCTGACTTCTCCGGCCAGCGAAACACCTTATGTGGGTTTGCAGTTTCGTTCTTGTTGTCCTCAACCATCTTAAAGCCTTTGGCTCGGAGTGCGCTGCGGAAGTTCCTCTTCCAGACAGAGGGGTCTCCCTGAGCACGGCCATTACCACTCACCTCTGCCCAGGCCTTCAGAAAGGAAGACAAGTGTATGAACAGACTTGATGAACCTCACTGGGTTCCATTTCCATGAATATTTCACAGTTTAACTGAAGCACTGCCTCACAAAATCTATGCGATATCTTCAGAATATGTGCATTTTCAGCATTTTCTGACTGTGAACTTACAAACTTACGAAAGGCAGCATTTTCAGATCGTGGGGCTGCTGGCCTGGTCTACTGCTGCCTTTTTTAAGTCAAGCTTATGTCACTCAGGTCAGTGCTTCTCAACCCTGGTCCTGGAGACCCACTGTCCTGCATGGTTTATACGTTTCCTTGCTCCAACACACCTGATTCAAATAACTGTGCCTTCTGCAGAGCTTGATGACGAGCTGACCTTTTCAATCAGGTGTGTTGGAGCACTGCAGCATCTAAAACACGCAGGGATGAAAGGGCTGCGTGTGTCAGGCTGGTTCTTGGAGCAGGGTGTAATGACTATGGGTCCGTACATCTTTGATATTGTCACAAGCATTACCTTAAAGATGAGAATGTCCATGCTGGACGAGTCCTGGCGTAACGCGTGCTTCCAAGGGATGGAGAACTCGTTCTTCTCTGGGTTCGTCCACTGGACACCAGGATACTCACCGGTGTCGATCTGCGCCCGCAGCCACGGGATGAGCAGCGGTTTAGAATGAGACATTTCTGCAGAAGCAAGAACAACCCGTCACTGATTCTCTCTATATCTACCACCAAGATCATTTTATTACATTTGACTCTGGCTGTATTTTAAGAGGAGTTTCACACATTATATGTGATTTAATACTAGTGCTGAACAATTTTCAATATCTAACTGAGATCATGATTTGCAATATTAGAGGTTGAGGTCATTTTTACATAATTCTAAATTTGATTGAAAAACATATTTAAAATGATTGCTGTGTGATATTTGTGCAAATCTGTGTGAAACAATACATTTCATTTGAAATTGCATATTTATTGTAATAGTTTTGGTATGTATCTCGAGTGTTTTTTTATATATTGTATTTTGTATAGTACCGGATCATTGTTGCCTTGCCTATTTTTGGCACATTTTCTTTATTTTGTATTTCCCTGTGTCTTCTTCTTGTTTTCTCTGTCTTTCAAATTACTGACTCGAGAAGTTTTGCACAAAAATTCCTGGGACATCTCAAATCTATTGACTCTTAATGAGTCAATCTAAAATGAATCTAATCTAAAAATGGTATTTCAACACGCATTTCGGCTTTAACAAACTTAACAAATTTTGCAATTTGCAATTGTGATAAATTTTGAATACATTTAATATATGAATATGCTTCATAACTTAAAGCTACAGTGAAATATCAGAGTTGATTGAGATATTTAGTTCCATTGAAACAGATGCATTTAAACAAAAAGAAATCAATAAATATTAAATTAGCATGATTAAAAGAATCTGAAAGATTTACTGTAGTTTTCACAGAAAGGTTGAATTAAAAATAATTAAATATTTTTAATTATATATATATCAAATATATAATTTAATAATTATATATTTGAATGAGGAATTACTCTTTCTATTCCACATCTACGGAACTATTGCACACAAAAAAGAAACCTAGAATATCATCTGCAGTGTACAGGTGCAGCTGGGAAAATCTAATTATTTACAACTTCTGAAAAGTGAGAAAGAAGAACTAGGTGAATATGAGTCCAAATGTTTGGCACTAAAAATATTCTACTGTGAGGAAAAAGAAAATGTGAAAAAAAACTTTATTGTTACTATGATTATATTGACATTAATTCAAAAAAGTATGACAGGGGCTGCTACTAACAAGGGATTATTCGCAAACAGTCACTGTGACTATTCTTTCTACTGCAATGACGAGATGCACACGTGTGGTGCATCTGAAACCACAAGGTGGCAGCAGCAGCAAGCAGGGGAATTTACGAGGATTCTTGAATGCATCTTGAAGCTGTTCCTGTTAGCTCAACGCGGGGTGAACCCTGTGTTGCTTTCACTAGCTGTCATGTATGGCATGGACAGAGGCGGTAGCACAATGACAGGAACAGGCACACCAGGAAAATTCTTGGGGCCCCCAAAAAAAGAGGGACCCTGGCACATTTTCAGTGGCAACCATAACCCCCCTAATATGCAGCTCACACCTTTATACCCAAACCCCCTTCTTGGGGTTCCTGCTGACTGGTGGGAGGATCAGTGAGGAAAAATTCTCACCTCTCCAAAGACACTGAACAACATGAGCCATGTTCTAGACTGACCTGCGAGTGGCAGTAAAGAGCCCCTCACTATTGAAGCCTACAGGAGAAGAGTGAGAAGAAGTGAGGCCCTGACGGGAGCCAGTTCCATGTCTGACCTGTGGCAGTACTGAGTTGCCTGATTTTTGAAGCCTGTACAGAGCATATTTAATTATTTGATGTTTGCAAGTGTGCATAGTTTTAAGATAATCACATTCATGACGTTTGTAAGCACTGACTGTATTTTTATCGTTTTTTTTTTTTTTTTAATGGGAAGTGCCCCAATTAGTTTCTTTGACTGGGGCCCCACAGAGTCCAGGATCGCCACTGGCCATGGATGGTTCTCTTCACTGAATAGTCAAATAGCATTTTTGCTATTGGATATGTCCACCCCGATTATTAACATTGTTAAAAACCAAGATTTTTTTATTGTCATACGCACAGTGAAAAACCAGGTCTAAAGCCAAGTCAGTGAAAATCTTACTATTTCATTCCACTTTTGGTACTTAAAATATGAAAGATAGCACATTAGGGAATATGTACAAAATACACAGATACAATGTATGACTTCATAATCTTTTAATAACAAATAAGAACAAATCTCTCTATCTATCTATCTATCTATCTATCTATCTATCTATCTATCTATCTATCTATCTATCTATCTATCTACCATTCAAAAGTTTGGGGTCACTTAAAAATGTCCTTATTTTTGAAAGAAAAGCACTGTTTTTCAATGACGATAACATTAAACTAATCAGAAATACACTCTATACGTTGTTAATGTGGTAAATAACTATTCTAGCTGCAAACGTCTGGTTTTTAATGCAACATCTACATAGGTGTATAGAGGCCCATTTCCAGCAACCATCACTCCAGAGTTCTAATGGTACATTGTGTTTGCTAACTGCGTTAGAAGGCTAATGGATGATTAGAAAACCCTGGGTGCAATTGTGTTAGCACAGCTGAAAACTGTTTAGCTGGTTAGAGAAGCCATAAAACTGACCTTCCTTTGAGCTAGTTGAGTATCTGGAGCATCACATTTGTCTATATGTCTTGACTATATTTTCTATTCATTTTGCAACTCATTTGAGAAATAAAAGTGTGAGTTTTCATGGAAAACACAAAATTGTCTGGGTGACCCCAAACTTTTGAACGGTAGTGTATATATATAAAACCTGGACAGCATTTTTCAGGACACTCGAGTGAAATATGAATGATATTTCACACTCATTTCTATATATGGTGTAATATAAATGTATTGTGCACTGTACTGTATATAAACGTACACGTGAACTGTGTGGCAGACACTGAGGACTGAGATACATGTTTTGTTTACACTTGGTCTAAAGTGGTGATTTGACACACTGAAACAGTAACGACGAAAAACAAGAATATCAAACTCACCTGTGATAATGATGATGATGATGTGAAGAAGAGGCTTGTTCAGATAATGCCGCGAGGCTAAAGTCTGAAAATATGACTGTAGCTTCACTGTCTGTGTGTGTGTGTGTGTGTGTGTCTCTTCACGGGAAACTGCGATTAAGTTTCGTTTTCCATGTGTGACGTCACGAAACACACACACGCAGAGGTTTGTGTGGCTATTCTTGTTAGGACTTCCACACTTTTGGACAGCGTAAACAAAGCCTCATCTCTAACCTTAACCATAACCTAACCACCATTCAAATTTTAGACCCAATATGAATTTTCAAGGTGTTCAATATTCAGGCACATTTCAGACCTTGAAAACACAGCATTTTCAAGGATTTCAAGCACCAGTATGAACACTAGAAAATGTGAATATGTTCTGGTGTCTTTGCTCCTTAAGACTGTTTTTGAGGAAGTCATCATTCTTAGGTTTGGGAAACAACAGTTCAACAGATCAGTTGTCTTCTTTCTGCCTCTCCCTCTCTAGAGGTCACCACAGCTGTTGATCAGCATGTTTGATTTGGCAGATTGTTTACACCAGCGAACCTTCCTGATACAACCTTACACTAAATAATAAATACTGACAGACTGGTCAATCAACAAGGAAAATAATAATTATTATAATTACTGCTGCCCTACTTCCAACACACAGTTGTGTTCTTTGCAGATTTTATTTGTTTCTCAAATACAGGAGAGTTAATGTACAGAAGGACAAAGAATTTCATCAAGAACTGTACAATATTTACACACCTTTTTTTTCCTTTTTTTCAATGGAAAATTAGATTGTTTTCAAAATAAGTCATAGTATGCACAAACATGAAAATGATAAAAATGAAATGACTATTTCCTCTTTAAATATTACTTATTTATACTCCTTCTTCCCACACAGGAAATGGATAGTTCACTTCTTTTTCTTTGCACCTGCATGACATGATGATTGAACTGAAGAACAAACAATGACAGTTTCAAATGGATTTTTCCCATTCCCTTGGTTTTTTCTTTCCTTATTTTCTTCTCACTCTTTTTTTGTCATTTTACACCCACTGTATTAGATACAATAGTCCTGTGTCAGCGTCTGTTCTTTTGTATAGAGGGGAAGACGACTTGGATATGTGGGTTACTGTTTGTACACTGAACCTGTGAAAAATAAAAAGGGGTTTTAAAATGTTAGGGCAGTAACCCGGCGCTTGTGAGCGTCTTTAAGTTAAAAACCTCCTCATATAAATAATAAAAATGTGTTTATATATTATCCCACAGCTAACTGATGCAGCCATTCACGTAGCACAGAGAGAGATTGTTCGTCTCCACATTTCATGTTTCCATCCACAGATGGGTCTGTGTTCGCGTTTGCTTGTGGCCGTGCTGGACACGCGGCTTAAAAACAGCATTCTCACCCTCTTCCATTCTCTTCAAAAGCCAACAGCTGATGTTAGTCTTTTCAAAAAATAATTTATGTAAAAACTAAGCAGTAGTAGTTTCTCCGTTGAAACTATTGTCTTTATGACACAGGGTTAACATGTTGAACTTGGCATTACAGCTCCTCCTCCTCTTTATCAAACTTGTTCACGTTGTGTTTCACCATCAGTGTCAGTTATCTCTTGAGCCACATGTGACCCCTGACCCTGTGGGGGTCCCCCTCCTCTTAAAGTAAGACATTTCTTGAGTCATTGACCAACAATAAGAAAAAGAACAGAAGCAAGTGTCTGAGGTCACATGAACAGACCCACTCATGTTCATAAAGGGCCTTGAAAATGCATCCTCAGATATTAGAGATTTGAAGAGGGTTGGGGGCTATACAGTGGATCCATCTCTTTCTATTTTTGTTACTATTTTTTTTTCCTTTTTTTCCTCATCCTCTTGCTTGCCTGGCGCCTCTCTGTGTCTCTGTGTGTGCAGTTGGCTCAGGCTTTGGTGCTGAGCGTGAGCAGTTCGATGAAGGAGCTGAAGAGCGTGTCCAGCCAGCTCTGGTTGGCCATACACTGCTGCACCACTTCCTCTTGGCCTGGGTCCTCAGCTGCCTGCTCAATGGTGTTGGTCTGAAAGAGCGACACACAAACACAAATTGTGATGCTGAGACTCAAACTAGGGTCTTAAGCACAAGAGAAAAAGCATATATGAGCTGACGGTGGTTAAATTTTAACAAGAGACAAGCTAGTTTATATGACATGTTGTACCCAGTACACTTCTGCTTTCTAAATGATGGTTGCTGAATATTTCTGATATGAATAATCTTCAAATTGGTGCAATTTTATTTTAAATGAGATATAACAATTCAGAATTACCTCATAGTTTTAGATATTAATACCAGTAAGTAACGCCCGAGAGGATATATTGTCAGAAAATGAATATACTACCCATAAGTACATTTGTAGAAGTGAACGAGTACTTTAGAATAAGAAATAACTTGATTTTTGGAGCTTTAGAATGGCACGTTTCATTTGTGGTCAGAACTCATCATTTTCAAACTCAGAATTTCAGAGGAACCTCACCAACCCCGACATAGGATTCCAAGATGACTGCCACTACACAAACACTTTTAATGGCCCTTCTGTTAAATTAGTTTTACATAGCAATGTTTCATTTTCTGCCCTGGACATGTTGCTATGCTGGTGTTGTGTGCATAAAATCCCATGTAGAGCAATGTCAATAACTGGTATTGCTAGCAATGGCTAGACTGTGGTACGTTTGTGTTTCCAACTACACAACTGGAACACGGTGGACCTTCATTGCCCAAGTCAAATATACTGATTAACCAACTAGACGAGCTAGGAATCTATAGTCTCTTTATGTTAAAACATTTGCAAAGATAACTTTAATTTGAATATTGTAGCATCAACAAACATTTAATAGATTCTTCTAAAAGTCACTATGTGTGTACTGGGGCTGAACCAATTAATCGCTTAATCAATTATTAACTGATTACTTATTTTGATAATTGATTATGAGAGTTTGTTTGGTTTTGTTTGTTTTAAAATAATCTAAACTCATTCTGAGTTTATAGCTTCTTAAATGTGAATACTTTCTGGTTTCTTTGAACCATATAACAAAGAAATCATTCCAAGGAATAATTTTGGTTTGTGGGCAAAATAAGACACTTGAGAACATCTTCATTTCAAGGTTTAGTAAACACCAAAAACCATTAAAGTTCTCGATAAATCAAGAAAATGATGGACAGATGAATTTATTAACACAATAATCAGTAGTTGCTGCCCTACTCTGTACAAAAGGAAACTAAGAAATAGTCATTCAAAAAAACAATATTGATCACTAACTTAGACAACTCACTCACTCATTCATTTTCTACCGCTTTATCCACTAAGGGAAAAAAAACAAATTTAAACCTGATTTTCTACTTTTTTCAAATTTTGAACCCCTTATTATCACTATCATGTGCTTTTGTTCAATAATTTAATATGTGTTGATGAATTTTGAATGTTACTATCCTATACTGTATATTCTATTAGGTGCGTTTTTCAGTGTTTACCCTAGGTTTACAGGTTTTTTTTACAGAGGGGAATCATGGAATAAAGGAATCATGGTGTTTATGTGTGTTACCTTAATGCATATATGTATGTATGTATGTTAATTAGTGCTGGGTAGTATGACCAAAAAATAATATAGTATTTTTCAAATTATCGGTTTCACCCTATACAATATTTTTGTACACATTATTTTTTAATGCATGAGAATGAATGAGTCCTCCAGAGAGAGGTGCAATGTGTGTGTGTGTGTGTATGTGTGTCCGTGCTCGTGCAAGTGGTTGAGTGAGAGAAAGGTACATGGACTCTTTTCTGTTCTTGGACCGGAGCAGGAAAACTACCCCAGCTGCTACTTGCAGTAAAGCAAGTTTTGCCATATTCATTACCCTGGGTGTGTTTAAAAAAACGCAGATACTATATTTTACTTTGGTTGTCAGGTGGTTGACGTGACATTTTCTGACACACGTTCTCTGTCCACTGGTGGGACAGAGAGTGCTCACCTGTGTGTGTACAAGTGTCTGTGTGCGTGTGCACATCAGGGTGTAACCCTGACATGCACGATACAGAGAGCAGAGGAAAATTGTATTTGCGACCAAGTAAAGGCGGAAATGACATGACTTTGTATAAATAAGATAAACAACATAACTCTATTTAGTTTGTTTAACAAATGGACAGGATATAGACCTGTTTTATAGAAAAGGTAACCTTAATGACCTCTGTTGTGATCTGGCACCTTATAGAAAATAAAATTAACTTGACCATCAGCGGGCTGGGGGTGCTGACTAGTAGACTGGTTTTTCATACAAGTTCCAACACACCTTACTTATATTTTCATTTTCTTTGTGCTACTTTTCAGGACTGTATATGTGTGTGAAATAAATACAATAAAAATTATGTAAGATGAAAAACTTAAAAATGCTCTAAAACAACAAAGTCATGTAACGAGCAGATACTGACAGGAGACGCATGGCTGCTTACCTCTTTCTTGCACTGTAAGAAGGTGTGGTATTTATAGTGATGGAGGGAGTGGTAGAGACTGTAGATCCGATATGACTCAGCCGACAGCTTGAGGTCCTTGAAAGAAAGTAGTCAGTTTAAAAATCATCTGATTTTTCCAGCATCAGTAAATAAAACAGTCTGATAGCTTAAATCAAGATTAGTTTAAACAGTTCTGTGGAAAGAATTTCAGTCTGCATTAATGTGCATCAACTGATTTCCACACACTGCTCCCGCAACCATGTGAGAGAGAGGGTTGTGCAGTGTTTGTCATGTGTGTTTCCCTTTGCATGTTGTTATGCAAACACACTGTTGTGGTTAAAGAATGCAAACTTTACAACTTGAGACAAAGACACAGCTTCTCTTTGCCATGAACCTAACTTTACCTGTAAAAACTATGTGTGTTGCTGCATTCCAAGAAATGTTCCATTCAATTGTAATAATGATTTGTACAAATAAAGACAATTATGGCACTAGTTAATTTCGTTGTGGCAGTTTCAGTGTCTATTTATAGTATAGATATGGATAAGTGGTAGTGCAGTGCCCCCCATTTCTACTGATGGCTGTGCTGGCGAGTAAATGGTAAATTTCTGCATTTTTTTAATAACCACATGGCCCATGTTCACACACTACCTATTCAAAGAGGTACCAGTGTTTTGAAGAGCTTGTTGATGAGCTGACAATTTGAATCTGGTGTGTTTCAGCAGGGCAACATGCAGGGCAGTAAGTACCGAAGACCAACACTGCCCTAACCCTAAAACCAAAATGTCCCCACTCCCTAAGGTTTATAAGTTATTTGGTCCTCAGAAAGATACATATACAAGAACACACACAGACAAGCCTACCTGTGGCTTAGGCAGGGTCTTCTTGACTCTGTTGAGGGTCTTGCGGTTGTAAGCATCCCCACTTAGCCGCACCCTCACCACTCCTGAGTCCAGGGGGTCTACAATGATCTGGGGGTATGCATGCAGGACTTCCTGTTGATGAAGACCCAGAATAAGAATCAGCAACAGACACAAATAGACAAGTAACTTTTTAAATTGGAAAAAGTGCCACATGATGCAGTGTGCCGATGCTCTCAGTCAAAAACAGTAGCCAGTGTGGACACAAGAATAAACCGTTTCAGCCTCTTTAAGGTGCTGTCTGTAATTTGTTTCTAAATCTCTCTCTTACTCATCTTCTACCACTTTATCTTCCAGATGAGGGTCGTGGGGGTACTGGTGCCTAACTCGGGCTGACATGGGGCGAGAGGCAGGGTACACCCTGGACAGATTGCCAGTCTATCACAGGGACCCACAGAGACAGACAACCATCCACTCTTACATTGACACCTACGGGCAATTTAGAGTGTCCAATCACATTCTGCCTTATTCATTTAAACCCTCTTCACATCTTGATAGGAACCCATTAATACAGTTGGAGTCTGGAGAAAAGAAAAAATGGTTGCCTATATGCCTTGCAATGATACAATAAACATGACCAATTATTTTTTGGCAACCGCATTTCTGTTGACAGTAACCACAGTAGCAGAGAATTTGCAGCCATATTCAGAAGAGGTGCGGGCATGGTGATTACTGATGCTGCTTTTCAACAATGACACTAGTTGAGGTACACAGGTAAATTTGCTATACATGTATGTATGTATGCACTGTATGGGCAGTCCAATCTTTATTGTCCAGAGCAATTAACTCAATAAACAGTAGTTAACACAATAGTTCAACAGTTATCCAAGAGGCTTCTTGGATGAGAGGCGACACGTCTTCAAGAAATTCAACTAAGTCCAGTTGCCTTTTTTTGCTACACTTTTGGATACCATGACCTGGATGACTGAAAATCTTCAAAGACAAGTTCAACAGTTAGTTCACAATAGTTCAACAATTATCCGCAACATGCATTTGCAAGGAATTAAAAGATTGAACATGTCCAGTCCACAGTACCAAAGGTTTCGGAGAATCCAGAGAAATCTCTGCACATAAGCAGTCAGGCTAAAAAACAAACACTGGGTGCTCATGACCTTCAATCCCTCAGACAGGGGACATCATTCTGTAAAGGATATTACCACGTGGGCTCAGAAACACTTCAGAAAACCATTGTAAGAGTTTATAAGTCCCAGACTCTCCACCAGTCAAACAGAACTGAAGAAGCCTCTTGGATGAGAGGCGAAACGTCTTCAAGAAATTCAACTAAGTCCAGTTGCCTTTTTTTACTACACTTTTGGATACCATGACCTGGATGACTGAGAATCTTCACAGACAAAACCATTGTCAGTTAACACAGTTTGTCACAACATCTACAAGTGACAGTTAAAACTCTACCATATAAAGTGAAAGTCATAAACAACACCCAGAAACACTGCCAGTTTCTCTGGGCCTGAACTCATCTGAGATGGAGTGACACAAAGTGGAAGTGTGCTGTGGTCTGGTCAGTCCACATTTCACATTGTTTTTTTTTTAAATCACGGACATCATATCCTCCAGGCTAAATAGGAGAAGGACCATCCAGATTATTAACAGCTCAAAGTTCAAAAGTCAGCATCTGTGATGGTATGGGGGTGTGTTAGTGCCCATGGCAGGGGTAACTTGGACATTTGTGAACATAGATACATAGATACATAGATAGGTACATAGAGGTTTGAGAGCAATGTGAGATATGCTGCCATCCAAGCCACGTCTTTTTCAGGGACGTCCCTGCTTATTTCAGACAATGCCAAGACATATTCTCCACGTTACAACAGCGTGGCTTCATAGTAACAGAGTGTGGGTAAAAGACTGTCCTGGCTGTAGTCCAGACCTGTCTCTCACTGAAAATGCGTGGTGCATTATGAAGCACAAAATATGACAACAGAGACCCTGGAGTGTTGAGCAACTGAAGTCATACATCAAGCAAGAATGGGAAAGAATTCCACCAACAAAGCTTCAGAAATTAGTGTCCTCAGTCCACAATTGCTTATTGGGTGTTATAAAAAAGGAAAGGTTATGTTAAATAGTGGTAAACATGACCATGTCCCAACTTTTTTGGAATGTGTGGCAGGCAACAAATTAAAATGAGTGACTAAATGTGCAAAAAAGTTTATCAGTTTGAGCATTAAATATCTTGTCATTTTTTGTCTAATTCAATTGAATATGAGTCAAGAAGGATTTTGCAAATCAGTGTATTCTGTTTTTATTCACATTTTGCACATCTGAACTTCATTTGAATTAGGGTTGTAGTTTGATATAAACAATCTATTTACATATAAGTCTTGGTGAAATTATCTCTATTTGTTTTTTTTTAACATTTTAAATATAATTTTGGTCACTATTACCATGTTAAAAAATTCATATGTCGTTACACCCCTACGTGAAACCGGTGAAATTTTGAAAAATGACATTATACAAATTTTTGGTTATACTGATCAGCACTAGGTTTAATTGTGTAGCTTCCAATGTGTATGTGTGTGTAGGTATCGCTTCAGTCTGTCACCAAGCTGTGTAGACATGTTCTGGTTAAGGTGGGGGGGGGCTTTTTCTGAATTTAATTAAAATCTAAGCCTGTTATGTTCAGTAAATATTCATCTCTTTCTCTCTCTGTTAGACATCATTTTCTCACTGGGAACCCAAGTTTATAAAATGCTCACTCTCCTGCACCAAAGACCTTAGAGAAAAAAAATCCATCCAATTTTTAGCTCATGGGGACACACAAGCTGCTGGTCTACTGCTGCCTCATTTGACAGGTTTGTGTCATTCAGTTAAATCTAAACAAAGGATTTCAAACACTTAATTCACCACATAATAGGCTTGAAATTCCAGCAGTGGTGGTTCATCAGCTCCTATATGCTGAGATGTTTTTGATGATTATCCCCATGTAGTGGGGAGTGATCAGTTTACCAAGTTTTGCACAAACTAGCGTGGCTACAATCTATTGTTTTTGTCCCCACTGGCAGCCATGTTTTCAGTGAGAGCAGGCCTGTGTGTCTCAGGGACTAACCATGTGAAGACAAGTCTAGGTGACTCCAATAAAGCTTTTTCTATCATTATCAGTGATTCGTCTAAGTGGAAGCATAATTTTGGGAACACAATTTAGGAACCCAGAATGAGAAAACTCAAAATGCCACTCTAGCTTTTTTGAGTAAACAATATTGGGAAATCATTGATTGCATAATCACACCTCTTGCAGTGCAGTCATCTTTCTCTTCTAATTTGTTTGGTCTTTTTGCTTTATGATACCTTTTATTTTAGTCACCGTAGCTTTCTCTCTCTAATTCTATGATCGTATACATTGAAATGTATACTCATTCAAATAAAAATTCATTTAAAAAACAAATTTGTACACAGTGTACATGCTGTATGTGCATGCTCAACATTGTCTTCCTCAATTTTGGTGTATTTCTGGAGCAGTGCTACAGCACCATGTACAGGCCTGGGTTCCATTGTGGATGAGGACATTTCCTGAAATGACGCAGCATTAATGGAAACCTTTTCAAAACAACAAAGTAAAAGATTTTTTTTTCGTTTTGGTGCAGATAAGGCCTCAAACTGATTGAGGCACAAAGGCTGCACACATTGCAAATGGTGTCACACAACCATACTTCAAAATCTCAAACTATAATTAAGGTCCAACCATCCACTTCAGGAGAGATTACCTGGTGTTGAGAGCTCATGCTGACTCTCCTCAGCAATCTCCTCTTCTGTTCACTGAGGATGCTGTCAATCTTCCTCATTGGTGGGAGGTACAGCTCATCTGGTGGTCAGTCAACACAAACAGGTTCATAAGACATCATTCATGCAGCTGCAAACCATTTTTGTAGAAAGCAGCTTTCTGTGTTTGAGGGACTACACACTAGGGCTGTGACTAATGATTAGTTTCATGATTGATTAATCTGTTCATTATTTTCTTGATTAATGGAGTAATCACTAGTTCCATAAAATGTCAGAAAATTTAAAGAAAATATTGGCCAGTGTTTTGCAAAGTCTTCTTTTGTCGATGACCCACAATTATTTACTTTTAATGATTTCTTTGTCAATATGAAACAAAGAAACCAGAAAATATTCACATTCAAACAGAAAAGCAAATGATGGTTAATTTAGTTAACGATTAATAGTAGCAGCCTAACTGCACACACGCACACACACACACACAGATACTTGTAAACCACTTTTGCAAATAACAACAAAATGCTTTATAATGGTCCCTGGATGTTAAAGCTGCAGAAAATATGCCACTAGACAGGTTATGCTATAGACACTACGTTCTCACACTGAAGATATAAAAGATGCTTGAATGAATTGCTGTTCAGTGCTGAGGAGGCGTCTCTCACCGTCCGTGTCTTCCAGAGCTTGGATCATGTCAGGGTCCAGGGCCGTGCTGACCAGCATTTCCACGTAGCTCCTGAACATCTCCCTCATGGCACGGTTGTTCACTCCTCCCTTCACTGGCACTGAGTGGTTAAGAAAAATCAAAACACCAATGAGAAATAACCTTCTACCTTCATACATGACATCTTTATTATGTCTCAAATGTGACAGAAACTCTTATGTTGATGTGCAATAGTAACATGCAAACAGAGAAATCTGTGGCATCTCACTTTCATTCTCGCTAACTGCCTCATCCGATGAATCGGAGTCTGATGAAGAAGGTACTTCCTTGAGCCACTTCTTCCTCTTCTTAGGTGGTGGCTCTGCCTTCACTTTGGCTGGCTTTGACTTGAGTGGGCGCTCAGCCTTTTCCTTCTCCTTCCTCTCCACTGCTTTTCTCTCCTCCTTTGCTCTACCTCGTTCTGCTGCTGCGGCGCGTTTCTCCATTTTCTCCTGCTGCTGCGCCTCTAGCTGTCTCTCCTTCTCATGCTCCCTCTCCTTCTCCTTGGCTCTGGGCACTGCAGCTAAAGCCTCCTTCTTCTCCCTCTGTTCTTTAGCTGTTGTTGTGGTTCCTGTTCTCGTTTTCTCCCTCTGTTCTTTCTGGACTGGTGGAGTAGCTCTCTCCTCTTTCTCTGTAACTCTGGGCGGCACCTGTGCTGCAGGAGGTGAAGCCATTCTGGAGAGGGACTGGCGTCTGTGACACATGAAGGAAATATTTTAGAGATAGGTATACAGTATATGGTATACAGTATGTATGTATAGAAAAAAAAACATGTACATACTGCATACAATATATTGATATACTGTAAAGGTCCAAGCAATTACAGTGGATAAAAGCCATTCGCAGACATGAACTACACACAGTGTCTAAAGAATTGGGTCTGGACATTCTTTGGAGCTAGCCGTTCACATTGGTTTTAGTGTGTTTTAACAATTAAAACATTAAATTAAATTTTTAGCCTCTTAAATGCAAATATTTTCTGGTTTCTTTGCTCAATGTAACAAAAACCAAAAATAAAGCTGAAAAAAATTGGGATATTTGAGAAGATCATCATTTTGAGGTCTGGGAAACACATTTTATGAACCAAACATCTAATCAATTAATGAAGAAAATAACTTAGATTAATCAATTATGAAAATAATCTTTAGCTGCAGCCCTGGTTTCTAGCATCTAAAATCAATTAATTTAGAAGATCCTTTCTCCTGCTGTGTTCTCACATGAGCTCACTCAGACAATAAATGGAGATTAGATTTGGGAGCTGGAGGAAGAATCTCAGGAGAATATCCAGAGCAACTTCAGCAAATATTTGCTCTGTGCACAGAGCTTGGCCTTACATAAATTTCATCATTCACCCATTTCAACAGTGGTTGGGCCCTATGCTGACAATAATGATCGCATCTCTTGTTTGAGTCTATGCAGTCAGTGTATGTCTACATTTTCTACTCTAGTTGGTGGCAGGCAAGGTCTTGTTTTTGTGAAAAGAGATAACAAAGAAGACAGTAACTGTGGAGACTTGCTTGAGGTTACTTGAGGAAGTCCGCTGATTCCCACACATGTACAACACCAGTCTCAAAGAACGCAAGGTCATACAAAAAGATGGCAAACCCTGATGAGAAATCACATGCAAGGAACACTAGACACAAGAATCCTCATGCTGGTATGGCCAAAGGTGCGAGCATGTACTGTAAATCCATGCGGAAATGTGGCGCTTTCCACGGAAAGAAGCACCAGGGTAAGTATGACCTGACTCTAGCAGCCCATCCAAAGAATGTGCCGAGAAAGTCAGGACTTCTAATGCATGTCTGAAAGCAGCTATGGAAAGAATCTCTTTGCAGCCTTGTGTATTAGCATTATTAGTAATTGACAACATCCCCATTATTTATGCTCAGAAGTGAAGGTTGGAACCTACATCTGCTGGTTTTTCCATCACATCAACACTAAGTAGATCCTCTATGTTTACAAACGGTTAAGCTTTGCACTTTTTTTTAACTTACAAAATCTTGAAAATGAGCACAAGAAATGAAAAGTCTATTCCAAAGATAGGGTTCATGCTACCACCCTCCCTCCATCTTGGCCCCCATGATGGTGTTTTTGGACTTCAACCAGCCTCACACCATGAACCTGAGCCTACCCTACTGCTTCTGCGAGTTACTCTCCCTGGCTTGACTGCAAGATGGGCCCCAGGGCAAGGTGATTTATCCCATTCTAAATCTAGCAAGGCTTAATTTAATATGAATAAGATTTTTTCCATATGGTAAATAGTGGTACCTGAGAGCAGGGGTGGCTCTTCGCCAAGGCCTCCGAGAGCAGACTCGGACATAGTCCTTCTTATTCACATTCTCCAAAAACTTAACATAGATCCGCTGGTATCGCCTCTTCGCATCACCGAAGTAACCAAGATACTGAGAGACAGAAAAAAAATAAACAAATTTTCATAGACATTTAATGATTGTCAAATGTCCAGACTTTTACTGGTGATCTGGAATCAATCAGTGTGTACATTACAGCATAAACTACACAGCATAAGCTTCATTAGCCGCTATGACTGTGGAAGGGAAAGTGAAAGGTGAGCTGGAAGAGAACTCACATTGCTTGTAGCACAGAACTGTCTCTGCCCGTCTTTGATCTCTGGACTGAACTTCTGCAGTAGAGCTTTTTGTACCCGCCAGATGGGAGGAGGCTCACGGCCTGTCTGCAAGGCCAGCTGAGGTAAAAACACAGGACACGGGTAAGAATAAAATGCCTCTGTAATATGAATCAAATATTCAAATATCTATTCTATTAAAATAATGTGACTTCTGATAGTTTAGCCTTAGCTTTAACAATAACTTAGATAAAGTGTTTTCAATTACATTAATGTATTGATTTAGTTAGCTGCCTATACACCGAAAATAAAAGACATTCTATGTGTGGCCTAAACAGAGTAAATAGAGTTAATATCTCACAAATACAAACGCACCTTGAGGGTTCGTATGTCTTCCACTCGCACCACAAACTCGTCTCTTTCTCTGAAAATGCCCTCCCCTCCACTCTCACTCTCATCCTCTTCACTCTCTCCAACAATGGCAGCATCCTCTTGCTTCTGGGCAAGGTGCAAGGAGGTGATTTTAGGAGGTGGGGGCTCCTCGGGTGAGGCGGGAGACTCTGGAGATGGCATAGGAGACTCCCGCTGAGTTGCAGGTGGGGGAGGAGGGGAAGCTGGAGGTGGAGGTGTTGTAGACTGAGGGAGAGTAACGGGTGCAGGAGGTGGTGGTGGTGGTGGTGGTGATGAGGAGGATGTGGGAGTAACTGGGCTTGGAGACTGGGAATTCTCTTGTTCTTCTGTTGGAGGTAAGGGTGAGGGGAGAGAGAGGGGAGGGAGAGGGGAGTGAGAAGGAGAGGAGGAGGATGTGGGAGAACGAGGGGCAGAGGGTGGTTCGGGTGTTGCTGGTGCTGGAGGGATTTCGGGAGGAGGTGCTGAAAGAAGAGAAGAGAACATCATTCAAAGTTAACCTTGAAAGATCAGTTTATACAAGAAATGAGTCATAGCATTTTTTTAAAAAAATATTACATTCAATGTACACTGTAAAATGCAATTTAATCCACTGGTAAAAATAATACTCCTCAACTAAGCTACAAAAATGCTGAAGAAAACTAAGGACACAGATAAAAGGTCACCCTACCATCCATCTTAGGTGCACCCAAGGTTTCCAGCTGTGGCTCTCTCTCCTCTGTTATATCATTGTCTTCTTCCCCTCCTGTGCTTCTTTCCTCCTCATTCTCCTCCTCCTTGTTCTCCTCCATGTCTCCGTCTTCTGGCTGGAGAACATCAGGTTCATTGGACTGGGGCTGAGTGTGGGGAGTGTGCATGGTAGGCTGTGGGCTAAGCGTGGGGGGCTGCAGAGTCGGAGTGAGAGGAGCCTGGGTAGGTTGAGGCTGAGGAGGTGGAGGAGGGAGAGGGGGCTGGATGTTGGAAGTTAGCTGTGGAGTGTCATACAGTGCAGAAATGGCTGAGGAGATACTCTTCTGGAGGTCCTGGTTCTTCCCAACAGAGTCCTCCTCATCAGATGAGAATGATGGCAATGTCTCCAGGTTCCTCTTCAGCTCGTCTTCCAAGCGCTTAGGGCTAGGGCAGTTTCCCAAGGCAAGGCCACCATTTCCTTCACCATCCCCGAATGGAGGGGGTGGGGGTGGAGGAGGAGGTGCGGGAGACAGTGGGCGCAAACCCCCTGATTTACAAGGTGAGGTTTCACCATTGTCATGTTCCATTCCGGGTGAGATGTCCAAGCCTGGAGGTCTCTTCCCTGTCTTCAAGAAGTCCAAGAATGAAGCCACAAAGCCAGCCTTGGTCTCAGAATCCTTCTCATCCCCCTGGAAGAAATACAAGAGAAACTTACACTAAGCATACAAGCCACAGCTTTACAGTAATGAGCGTGAATTAAATGAAATCAGATTAATTTAACCACATCTTTATCTAATCAACATATAGCATCTTTATTAAACTGGAAGAAAAAAAACTCCATAGTCCTTACCCGCTCCTCCAGCCGCTCATCGTCAACTCCTTCACTCATCATGTGGCTTTTCTGCTTGTTCTTGTCCTGACTTCTGGTGCTTTCAGTGCTGCATGGGGGTCCAGGACTAAGACCAAGTGATGGAGCAGAGCCCACTGAGCCGTCTGACAAAGCAGGGTCAGTGCCAGACAAAGAATCCGTCCTCAGCAAGGCATCAGAGGAAGACAGGGTGCCAATTGGTAATTTAATCTAATGGAAAAATGGAGAAAATGGGAATACTTTGTATAACATACTACTTTAGGATGAACAATGCATTAATTAACTTCAACACCTAAATCACAGGAACATTTCAAAAAAGACAAATCCTAAACCAGACTGTAATCTGAAACAAGTGAGAAAGAATGGGAAACACAAAAAAGGTGTGCGCAGGTAACAAAATCACATTCATTCACATTTAAAGGGAAAGTCCTTTTTTCAAATTTCTGATGTTTTTGGTGTGTCCCTGTGTCCTTCTTGTATCTAAACATCACTAAAGTGTCACAATAAACACTTCAGCCACTTCTGAGAAAGAAGGGCTTCTCTGTTTACCTGCACTCGTGCAAACGGTTTTGAAAAGTCGAGTTTAGTTACGTAACTAGCACATTTGCCGTGCAACAAACCCTCCCCCAACAGCTACTCCCGGTCATAGGCGTGAACATTCAACCTGAAGAAGAAGTAGTAGCACATTTTGCCACATTGCTGTTGATCAACTACTGCCTCAAACAGCAAGATCACAACATGTGTTTTTTTCACTTCTGTTTGAAATCTGCTCAGATTTACCTCAGTGGCACAATCTTACCAAACAAGGCAACGGCAGACCAGCAGCTCCCATGTCCCTGCAAGCTAAAGCTGCTGATTTTCTCTATAGACTATAGAGTGAGTGGCTTACAAGAGTCAGTTTCATTGGAATTTCAATTGGAAATGCTGTCTACAATGGCAAGATACAGCAATGAACATATTCTTAGGTTAACATGGACATACTCAAATTTAATTAGGTGAGCCTTTTATGGCTAAATTCTTTTTTTTTTGTGAGTGTGGGCATCGAGGTCAGTCTGTGTCACTTTAACCCTAATTCTGTGTTTGCAGAGTAAATACATTAGCATAACATTACTGTGTTTGAAAAACACAATCAAAATATTTCTGTGCCTCCTCTGGACAGAAAGCCACTGACCTTAAGAGGTGGAATGGGCTCGTGTTGCTGCTGTTGGGGCTGGTGATGGAGCTGCTGCGGTTGCTGCTGCTGATGTAGGTGATGGTGGTGCATTTGATCCTGTTCCTTGCCGCTCATCTCCATGTACATATCCTCCCTCCTTCCTCCTCTACCTCGGCTCCCACGACCCCTGCCTCTACCTCGTCCCTCCACACTGAACCCTCCTCCTACTGTTGTTCCGCCCATCTCCCCCATCATCCCTCTTGGAGTGTATGGCTCGGGCATTGGGCGGATGCGAGGCCGGCCTCTTGGCCTAGGTGGGCCCTCTCTTTTGGGTCTAGTGGGCTTTCTGCCCCTCTTCTTTGGTCCATCCTGAGGCAGAAGAGAGTGTGAACCCATAGACGAATAGCCTGACGAGTGGTAGAAGTCAATGTCACCCATTAAAGGGCTGAGAGAACCACTTCCTCCTCCCTTTCTGCAGCTGGATACCAAGTCTGGCAACAGATCCGGGAGCCTTCGGCTGTTCAACCGGATGTCAGCTGGCTGGTCAGCTTTATCTTCATCATCTTCAAACTCATACTCTTGAGCATAACTTTTCTTAGGCAGCGTGTTAGGGTCCCTACGCTCTTTTAACAAATGGAAAGAGCTGGACTTGAGGAGCTTCTTGGGACGAGAAGAACAGAAAATGGGAGACTGGAGGCCTCCAGGGCCAGTTCCTGTGTTGGCTCCTGCAGGCCCAGCGGACATTTTAGCTCCAGAATTGTTGGGACCAGCGGTGTTGGAGCCCATACCCATAGCTGGGCCCTGGGACTGTATCAGTCCTAGCTGTTCAGTGTTGACAGTGGAAGGGAGCTCATGGGTTTTAAGAGAGTCTAGATCCAGAGTCATGGTGTTGTTGGTGGGTTCCTCCAGACCATGACAGTATGGTTCATAACCCTGATCACCACCATGGTGACCCATTATGTCATAGCTAGCTCCAGCACTTCCACCTGCTCCCCCTGCACTCTGTCCAGATTTCATGGAATCCATTCCCTCCTGTCCGGCATGACTATCATTCATTTCACCCTGCCCTGGTCCTGCACCTCCAGCACAACTGGGCTTGTAGTCCTCGGCACAAAACATATCTTCCATTCCTGGAAAAAACGAGCGGTCCTCATCCTGGAGGAGGGAATCTGGGAAGCAGATAGAAGTTAGGGGTACAAAGCGATTACTTTGTTGATTCTGGTCTGCTTTCTCCACTGGATTTACTGTGTCAAACTGATGCTGATCTGAGCGCTGCTGGTCCAACTGGTTCTGCTGAGTGGTGAGCTGGGATGAGAGTGGTGGCTGTGGGTCAGGCTGTGGCTGGGAGTGGGCTGAGGCAGATGGGGGCGGTATATGGTGAGGGAGTGGGGGCTGCTGAGGATGGGGTTGGGAGTGAGGGTGATGAGAGTGGGTTTGTTGGTGTTGTTGTTGCTGCTGCCGTTGTGGGTGATGCTGCGAGAGGTGGTGCATGTGGGATGGAGTAGATAAGCTCATATCAGGCTCGGAGAGGAAGGAGTGGAGCTCAGATGCTGAGTGTTGCTGTGAGTGGTGGGTTTGCTGTGGCTGATGGTGGGATGAGTGCTGTTCTTGCTGTTGCTGCCTGTGGCGCTCACTGTTAGCTCCACTCCTTCCCCCACTGCTTGCCCCACCACGTCTGTCCTCAGCAACAGCTACATCTGCACTTGTCGTCTGAGAAAGAGTACGCTCCAACATGTCTAAGGAAGAGACCACTGTGCTTTGCTTTACCTGACTCTGCTCGTGCTGATGAGGAGGGGGCCCGTGGTTGTAGTGAGCTGCAGCCACTTCCAAAGCCTGGGACTGGAGTTGAAGCTGGAGCTGGGTGGTTTGGGACTGAGACTGTGTCTGATGTTTACTTGAACCAAGTCTCCCACCAGCACTTTCCATTACAGCTTGCTGTTGGCTAATAGAGTGCTGCTGTTGTTGGGCATGGGGGTCCATTTTATGGTGCTGCTGATGTTGCGAATGAGAGTCAATTTTGTGGTGCTGCTGATGCTGATGGGACTCCATCTTCTGATGCTGTTGATGCTGGGGGTGGGAGTCCATTTTGGGGTGCTGTTGATGTGGTTGGTGGGAGTCCATCTTATGGTGCTGTTGGTGTTGCCGATGTGTGTCCATTTTGTGATGTTGCTGATGAGGATCCAGTTTGTTGCGGGTGGTGTGTGACAGCACTGACTGGAGAAGATGTGGTGGCTGACGGGATTGATCAGTGGGAGAGTCCATGAGGGAAGTAGCAGCTTGAGACTGGGAATGCTGTTGCTGGACTTCTGGTGTTTTCCGAGGATAGGGGATTTCTGCACGTTCCTGCGGCTTCTTTTGGAGATCCATTTGTGTGTGTGGTGGTATCTGTGAGTGAGAGGACACATGCTGACTGTGTGAGGAGTGTTGTGGGGCAAGGGGGTGTTGGGTATATGGGTCACCTCCCCCATAGTGGACTACTGAGCCAAGGTTGTCATGGTGATGGAGATGTGAGTGCACCTGTTCAGTGGTGCCTCTCCCTCCATTGCTCCTGTTGCTTCCAACAGACCTTTCGCTCCTCTGCTGCTGCTGTTGTTGATGGTGGTGTTGTTGATGCTGTTGTTTCTTCAATGACATCTCCAGCTGGTTCTCCAGCCCTGAGATGGACCCTCCTGAACCTGCATTTCCTACTCCAGCTGTGGATGTAGCACTATGGGTACGTATGACACTCTGGGGATGGTACCTCTCCTCAGAGGTCTTACCCATGTCGTAGCTCAGCCCTTTGCCTGAATCAGAGGTTGGCGGCACTGACTGAGGTTGAGGCTGTGTTTGTTGTGATGCCTGTTGGGGTGGCTGTTGAGAGTGGTGATGAGTGGCTTGGGGAGCAGGACTTGCTTGCAGCAAGTGTTGAATCAGAAATTCATCATCATCATCTACTTCCTCTTGGGATCTCTGAGAGCCCACTCCCAGCATGGAAGTGTCTGCCTTTGTTTTGGAAGCGGCAGAGTGATAGGGCTGAGGTTGTGAGCTGGGGCCTCTAGTGTCAGGGTAGCCCTGTGGGGAAGCTAGAAAGGTGGGGGAGAGAACTGAGGGAATGTATTTATTTGAGCCTGCCCCTCCTGGAGATTGTGTGGGGCAGGTGGGCACTGGAGAGTGTAATCCTGGACGGATGATGCCAGAGTTGCCTGATGGAGAGGGACTTGAGTCTGGAATATGATAAGACCCTCCACTGGTACCTCCTCCACCTCGCTCATTTGTCATACTATTTCCTGCTCCTCCTCCTGAGCCAGAGTTACCAGTTCCTGTGCCGGTGCTGCTTCCTCCCCCAGATGCTCCACTACCTGATGAACCACTTGATCTTAAAAGGGCAGGGGAGTGACCTGGGGCTCCATAACCTAATGATGGGCTTCCAGCTCCACCAAGAG
Organism: Brachirus orientalis; assembly: GCA_016785285.1. Taxonomy (NCBI): domain Eukaryota; kingdom Metazoa; phylum Chordata; class Actinopteri; order Pleuronectiformes; family Soleidae; genus Brachirus; species Brachirus orientalis. Next base: position 1,398,613 of record JAFBJR010000234.1, read on the forward strand.
AAGATGGAAGGGATCCATAAGCAGAGTCAGCTCCGTATATATCAGTGGAGTATGACTGGCTTCGTCCACCTAAACTCCCATATCCTTTTCCAGCAGCACCTGAGCTCAGGTCTTGGGCTTGGGGTGAACTGAAGCCTCCATAGGACTGAGCCAGGTGAGAAGGAGGGGGCTGGTTAGGGGAATATGACTGTGTCTGTTGTTGAGGTGGAGTCTGACCAGTAAGAGCAGAGGTGGGCGTCTTCACTGGGGGCACAGGAGAACCGTAGCCTGAGAGGCAGGACTTGGGCAGAGACTGGGATGCTGAGGAGGATGTGGCAGGGGGCTGCTGCTGCTGCTGCTGCTGCTGAGGGGCTGGGGGAGGAGGAGCTGGCTGAGGAGGGGGCTGCTGCCTGGAGGGGGCTGCGCTGGAGCTGGAGGTGGGGATGGAATTGGAAGGATGAGCACCAGAAGTGGCAGATGAAGATGAGGAAGAAGAGGAGGTAGAGGACGCAGAAGGGGGTGTGTGAGGAGTTCGTGAGGATGAAGCTGAACTGGCAGAAGAATAGCCACTGCTTGAGCTGCTTTTGGTACCTTTTCCAGCTGAAGATGAGGACGAGGAGGAAGAGGATGTAGAATAGGGAGGCTGGATGATTGGCCGATACTGTTCAGTGCGAGAGGTGGTCTTGTGGTCAGATGAGGGGCTCTGGTCACCCAATGGGCTGCAAGAAAGGCCAGCTTGTCTATGATGGGTGGCTATTTGTTGGTACCCTGCCCCTCCACAGCTGAGGTAGTGCTGAAGGGAGTGGGCAGCAGAGGACGAGAGCTGTGACTGAGCTGGTGTGGGCCGCTGATAATGCTTGATAACACTGTCCTGTCGCGGCACAGCTCGTTCCTGAGCCGAATTGGACTGGGATTGGGACTGAGCCTGGGGCTGGGCTGAGGAAAAGACTGATGCATTGTATAGCTGGGAGGACTGGTCCTGAAGCTGTGATGAGAGCAGGTTGAACTGGTGGGACTGCAGGTGTCTGGCAGACGATGCCTGGGCTGACGTGGCTCCAGTGGGGTCCTGGCTGCCCCTATAAGCAGCTGCAGCAGCACCCTGTGAGGACAGGAGTCTATCAAAACCCAGGCTTGACTGAGAAGGAGCCTTGATGTGTAGCAGGGGGTCATGTGGGGAGAGTAGGCCATTGGATGTAGGACTAAATGTGGGCGTGTCTTGGAGGGAAAGGGAGGCAGCAGGGAAAGAACGGCTAGAAAATGATGCTGGATGTTGATAGGCTGAGAGAGCTGAGGAGGAAGGGAAGGAGCCAGAGCCAGGAAGGGCTCCAGAGATGAATAGTTCAGGAGGAGCAGGCGTGTGCATCGCTGTTAGGAAAAGGAAGACATATTGCAAGATTACTCAGGATCCACTAAGCTATTATTTAAATTAAAAATAATTAAGTATTCATGAATAAGTCTATCAACAAGTACGGTAAAAATGCTTAAAGCTTTTATGGAACTTATAGATAGTATGTAGATGATGATGCAGCCAAACATTGCAAGGTTCTTTAAATGTCATGTTGACTGTGAGGCCTGTTTGAATGTCAATACAATAGGGAAGATGCATTTCAGCCCCACCTGTCTGCCAGGAAGGTGTGCGGAACTGGGAAAGAAGGGAGGAGGCAGAGGGTGGAGGCTGGGGACCACGGGACTCCAGGGCTGAGATCAGATTCATGACAGAGGCATCAGGAGCAGATGGACTGGCATGGTGCAGGCCAGTGTCAAAGAGCCCTGACAGACCTTTAGAAGGACAGACAAAATAATGAAAATGCATTAAGAAAGTAAATACTAGCCACTAGTACAAATTAAATCTAAAACAGAAAGTAGAAACCTATTAAATAGATTTTGTCTAACAGGCGTATCTGCTGAGGAGAAATTCTAATTCTGATACGAGTATTAGAAATTGTAGCAATAGTGCTGGGAAAAAAACTCATTGAGCACTGGCAAGTGTGTGAATCTCTGCAGATACCATGTCTTTGAGCTGCATTAGTTTGACACAGATAAAAAAGCAAATTTCTTTTTCCAGAAAACAACTCATCATTACAGCACCATACAAGGTTATTAGCATACAAGTGCTAAAATGTGTTACATAAGTGCGTTATATAGCTAGTGCTGCATTGAGTCAGAAAGCCAATATAAAAACTCGGAATTGGCCATGGGGAGGACAAAAATGGTACTGGAACATCTCTAATCTGCTGGCACACGGAATAAAAATTTGGTGCAGTGCACAATAGTGCATGAATTCTGTGACTACTGGATTTTTTTTCTGAGATGGAGGCTATTACATTTTAGTCCTAAACTCAAGCGAGCCATAATGTGTTCTCTTTCAGTGACATTCTAGCATGGGCTGCATGGAGAGACACAATCGCTGCGTCTCAATCCAGGGGCTGGATCCTCCCAAGTACGCAGCGAATGGAAGATTCGCCCCCTGTGTGAAATGTGATGGTCTAAACCACACAACTCAAGTGTTCTCATTCTTTTTCTCCTATTAAATTCCAGCAGTCTGTACACTGAGAGGCTAAACACTGGCCTCCACAGTTTAAAGTCCTGAAGCACAGTTCTCCTGCCCCTTGAAGTCTGAATGCTGATTTAAGCCCTAATCAGCCAAACATCCTAACAATCTGATCAAATTTTAGATATATTTATTTTACATCAAATATATTTTATTCAGGAACATAATTATAGAACATACAGAATTATTATTGAGTGTTTTTTTGTCAGTTCTGGTATTTTGCTGTACCAGTTTATCGGTTTTGTGATTATTTATTAGTTTTGATGGACCCTCCAGTTAATATTACATTTTTTAAAATATTTCATGTAATACTGGAATAAATGTAGATGATACTAGTGTGTGATGTATCTCAGACTGAGAGACTAACATGAAAAAAACAATGTTTCTTAAATGTGACTACCTAGAATATAAATGACATTTTTTTAAATATTTCATGTAGTACTGGAATAAATGTAGATGATACTAGTGTGTGATGTATCTCAGACTGAGAGACTAACATGAAAAAACAATGTTCCTTAAATGTGACTACCTAGAATATAAATGAAACGTATCTCCTTGTAGATTTATGATTTGAACAACAGATATAATTCAGATATAATTGTTAATTATTCACATCAGATAGTTTTGGAAATGAAATATTAGAACTAACACAGGTTTGACCGGGTCAAATAAATTGGTTAAGATTCTTAACTCTTCTCTTTAATCCACATGTAATAATAACTAAATAATATCAAGAGTGTGTTGAAATTACTTAGTAGGTATTAACTAAAATATACCTAATTATATCATAATAATATTTTATTTTGTATTGTTATTTTTATGGAGTTAAATTTATTTATTTATTCTTTTTTTACATTTGTGTTTGGTTTACTATTATCCAGGCTTCACCTAACTGCCGCTTTTTGGGGATGGCCTACGCTGTGAGGGATACACAAATGTATCCTTCAAAAATGGGCAAACATCGGCCACATTTGTCAGCCACATAAGAAGGAGTCCACATTTCAATTCAATGCCAATTAGGACAGCCCACGGCGCGGTGCTGTGACACATTTTGACGACATCCGGACGACAAATCCACACTTAGAAGGATCCAGCCTCTGGATTGAGACACAGCAAATGATTCATTGCTTGGGCCCCTTATGGTGATGACATGGAAGGTATGACATTTATCTCACCCAAACTCCTTCCAGCTGCTCCCCAAGCCCCGCCTTGGCCAGAGCTCCCTGGGTGGTGATTGGAGGCATAGCCCTGCAGAGGGTGTGGGGTGGCGTAGGCTTGTCTGTGAAGGAGCTCAGACTCCGGGTGGGATGATCTGGAACTCCCATATACAAGACTGCAGGAAAGGAGAAGGGGAAATTGGGAGGATTTGTGTCATTACTTGTGCAGGACATTTGCAAACAGCTAATCTATTCCCAAAATGTGACATTTGAGAAGGGACTGAGTTCTCACTTCTATACTACTACCACTAATAACAACAGTAATAATAACACTAATAATAAAAATTACAATGGCTGTTTATTTGTTTAATCCCTTAACAATAACCTATATGTGAAATTTTTATATAAGTATCATTTGTACCTGAAGTTTGAGAAGCTAACATTTCTTAGAAATAATAATAAAGTTAGACCAATTACAAAAACTGTTAATTTGTTTGTTCTCTTCACTGTAACCTACATGCAATTAAATTCCAAATGAGTCTAATTAATCCTTGAAATTAAGATGTAACATGAGAAATATGTAGTAACATTTCAGTGACGAAATTCATAACTTTATAAGTGTGTTATAATTTATGCAAATATGTCATAGCAGAAATATGTGCAAAAATAATGGGATACCTTGTTTGCAACTGCAAATCATTAATTGGCTATAGATGTAAGCTAAATAAGCGCATTAATTTAATGCTAATGATGAGCCTCTAACTTTAACAGAATAAATGAACAAAACGTGTGACTGGCTATAAAGAGGTAACGCTTGCGTTTGTGCTGCTGTTAGCACCGTCTAGCATCAACGTAAAGCAGCTATGAAATAAAAGCAGACACCAGGCCTGAACTGCGAGGCCAATATTTTACTTCTAAATACATTTTAGGAGATTAATGTGCACATTTGGGCCAAGTGGAAAACACACTTTAGTCTATTTATGACAATGTAACCACACATTCTTATGAAGCGGCTAACAGCTGGATAGTAGGATGCGACGCTAGTGCATGCTACGTTGAGTAGCATGCAAACACAATCAAGTAACCCCGTTTGTTTATAGAATTATCACTTTCGACGGTGGCATTGTGAGTTTCATACATGGCCTGGCAGCGAACAATTGCTCAAAAAATATATATACATCACATATACGCAGCAAAAAAAGAGACAATGATGCCTGCGTGCACAGGCCTCCAGTGACTCCCACGTAACATAACGGTAGCTTGCAGGCTAACTCAAAGCTAAAAGACAGAGCTAATCTTACATAGCCCAGACAACCTTCCCTCATCTCCATACCTCATGAATTTATCCAGGCACAGTTATTATTATGCCCATCGTTTATTTTTGGACATATTGCACATCATGCGTTTCGTGCATTTCTGATAATGGTGCAATTAAATTATACAAATTAGCATAAACCACGCAAATGCGAGGAGCAATGATCCACATCACGATTTGGGCAAAATGCATTACAAACACATGTGTGGTGAGAGGAAGGCATCAGAGCCACTTTAGGAGTGCATTTCCTGCTTTATTTGCAACCTAACGTTAATGGAGTGGCTTTCCCTGCTTAATGAGGATCACTTCTTGTTGTTGATATCTGTCAGCGGGGCTCTGCTGCTACTGCTGTATCTGCACTCTTCCTAGCTCTCATCAATCCACTGGATCTATCTATCAGGCGCTGGATCCGGGCCTTACTGCACACAGGGAACAATAATTCCTATGGATGCTCCAGACACCCCCCCCTCCAGCCTTCCTCCTCCTCTTGCTCCTCTTCCTCCACCCTGCCAGGTCTATCTAAAACCCACGTCTGTCAATCACACTCAATTCATGTCCACCAACCTCTCCTTCCTCCACCCCGCCCACCCCCACGACACGCACACTGCTCCTATTCCTGTTTATAATCGTATTACTATGCAACTGTTTGGATGTCAATGCACTACACACATTATGGCAAGCCACGACTCTCTTATCTATGGAGCTAGTGGCAATCATTTGTTTACATGGGTCACACACATGCACACACAGTGTGCTGCACAGTAAATGTGATGCATCTGCACATTGTCTGAATCCATCGCATACCTTGCTTTTGCCGACCTCTCGTAACTCCATCCTGCTCCTGCGCCCAAATCACCAAACCCTGTTCCCGGGTAATTCCTATCCATTGATGGGTCGTTACAATGCGTACGACGAGGACGAAAGCAACGAGAACGTCGCAAAGCAGATCACGGAAAATTATTTAAAAAATCCAGTATTCCCCCTTTTCTCGGTTTCAGGCTATTTTTCCCGGTTTCATAAGCAAGTCCTCAGGAGTGGAAAACAGCATATTGAAAGAGAAATGGAGGAGAGGAGGAGAAAGCTGGATGTAAAAAAAGAGGGGGGTCTATGGGGTTATAATCCAACCACCTCCAAAAAAGCAAGCCTTTCTCCTTTTCCTACGCCTTTCACGTTTATCATTTCCACGAGTGGGTATTTAATCCAGAATCAGTCACGCTCATGATGGAGATGCGGCGGATTTGGCTGCTGATGGACGAATTGCTGATAAACATTTGATTTGAATGCGTCCCTTTTCACCGTCCCTCCTCCCCTTTCTTTTAGGCTAGTTGTGGCTACGCTGCTAACACTAAAAAGCTCGCATTCGACAGGCCACGTTGGAAGCAACCGTTGCCTACAGACGAGCAACGAAATCCCCCATTTCTCAAATCCCCTTTTCTTCTTCTTTGCATGTAAATGGTCGCCACACCTCTGGAGCAGAACTGTGTGTGCTAGCAGCAGATGCTAGCTGTCAGTAACGACGCATCAAAATAAAACAGCGTTGCTTTTTCCCCCCAAATGTTCGCTCCGCGTATTTCTGCTCCCTTCTGCCATTCGAGTAAAAGCAACGAGCCGCGAGTCCTTGCCGATGAGAACGAAAAAAATATTTACAAACATATAAGCTAAACGAGGAAGTATAAAAGAAAGCAGGCCGCGCGTTTTATTATTTTTTACTCATTTTCCTCCGGAGACGCCATTTTTGAAGGCGGCTGTCCGCTGTCCGTGCTCCCTCTCCCCCTCTCTGTCTCACCGCTGAGACTCATTCAGTGTCTGCGGTGACCTCCATTCACCGGTGCTCAGTCTGCCAGCCAGCCATGCATGCCTTTCCACATTTCAGGCGTATTGTAAGGGTAATTACCACTACGTAGACTAGGTTTGACGCGTACACACGCACACACATACAAAATAGTCTGAGGTTTGTCCTGGCCGCTGCGATTGGCTGAGACGGTTTCGAGTGCACAATGTTTGCAGTAATAACCGTGTAGGTGCACATGCAGGCCCTCCGCAGTCACTGTCACACACTCACATCCGAGTAGCTGCACATTTGTGACACACTCAACGTTTCTTGCCTCCAAACAACACAATAAAAAATAGACGGAAATGAAAATAAGTGGGGTACATTTGCTTTCTGTCATGGTTGCAGAGAACACAAAAGAGCCGCCATTTTTCACCCAAAAATTTTAAATAGTGGAGGAATTGTTATGCCAGGCAACGTTTACATTTTATGCTTTCGCCAGCAGATGGCAATGTGAACCTTTTGGTCTATATAAAAGAAGCGGACTCTTGTTCTTTCCAATTGTTTCTATATTCTTGTGTATATGTTGCATTCTGATACTTTATTCTTCTGGATACTGTATGTCTTATAAGCCAAAAAATAGTAAAGTGTAAAATAAATCAAGTAGGAAATAAATAACTTGATTTACAGTGTATCATCAACATACTGTATTTGCAAAACCAGTACATCAGGTAGTTATCGGGGCCTTCATTTTATCCAGCACACAGAGTGAAGTGCATTTAATTCATTAGGAAGGACATTTCACAGTTTAAAATACAGTCATAGCCACAATTAGAATTAGTAATTTTTGCACACACACACTCCAATAAGTGTTAGTGAATTAACCCATCCTTTTTACACACTAGTAATGAACACACACAAGCCACTTGTATCTGTGCCCGGGGAGACATGGGGGATTGGGTACCTTGCTCGGGGCACCCCAGCCCTTGGCCCTTCCTGGGATTGAACCGGCAACCTTCCAGTTACAAGCCCAATATGTGTATCACAATAGAAGGATATGTAGTAGCCTTTGGTAGGGTATGGGGGTTGTGTACCAATACAGGGTAATCACATGGAGACAAGCTGTGGAACAGAAACTGGCTTTACTGAAAACTCAGGGCAACCGCACGACGTACCTGACAGACCTCAGCTAACATACACAGCCACGACTGGTGACGTATACGGTCCATCCTAGTGGAGCACCGAGTGCTCGATCAAATACACCACAGGATAAACATAAATGTAAAATTGCGTAGGAAAAATACAGCAACTTTCCAGTGTTTTTGTCCTTCACGTCGGGCCTCCTGATGTTAAATATGCACATCAGACAGGTGTTAATAAAGCCTTCAGTCCCTTGCTGCAGTATTTTGGTCTCCTTCAAGTCTCTGAACCATAAAGCAAGACTGTCTTGACATCGGAGCTGAAGACACACAGGTATCAATGAGGTATAAAAGAGAGAGCATAGATTTTGGTGTGCGCAAATGTCAGCCTCAGCTTATCAGTGTGTTCCATGACCTTAACCATCAGTCTGCTATGTCCTCCATTACTTTCATGTCATTAATGTAAAAACATGTCATCTTCTTCAGACACTATGCTTTTAATTACAACAGTGTCAACCACACACTCCCAATATCATTTACTTTCTATATAATCATTTATTTCCCTTTACTTTTCTTCATATTAAAGGTTCAGTGTGTTAGTGACATCTGCAGACGGTCTCAAAGAGAGAACTTATCAAAGCAAGGCCTCTGCTAAAGTATAAAAGAAATAATACATAAGTATACATTCAATAATAAACAAGGATAAATATTAATTATCATAATTCATCAATTAAAATATAAATACATAAAAGATAATACACACACTTATGTGTGGTAAATTCAATTTCTGCCAATAAACCTTCCTAATTGTCACACACTGGACCCTTAAGTTCCAAAATAATGTTCATCACAGATAAAGCTGTTATTTCTTGAATACAGTAAGAAACATCCATTTATCTATCCAACTTCTACTTTTCAGGGTTGTGGGTAAACCCAAGAAACGTGGGCAGAACTGTATTGTTAAATGGTCTGTATTTATATAGTCTTGATGACCATTCAAACCTTCTTTACACTTCAGTTTTGCCATTCATATTATATTCTCTCACTCATCTTTCATACCCATTCACACACTGCTGGCCCAGCCATCAGGTGGGGTTATCGATGTGGGGTTAAGGACACATTGGCATGTAGACTGACAGAGCCGGAAATCATACCCACAACGTTCCAGTCGGAAGGCAACTCGCTCTAGCACTGATTCACTGTCATTTTAATCCAATCATATCATCTATAAATGAAACTACTTGGCAGCTGTCCATATTGTAGTCGGACATGTACATTGTAAAAGAAAAGGAGACCTTTCCTTAATTCAATTCAATTGAATTATTATGAGTCATCTAATTATCTGGTTGTCTAATTACATCCTACTGCCATCTCTGCACCTTGATAATGGCCTAATAATCAGTTATTGATTATGGCCTTGTTTAACTTGATGACACAGTCACATGGTTGTGAGTACTAGTTGTGACAGCGTGGGCTGGACTGACTGATTTTACCAGTAGCCAAATGAGAACCAGCTGTTAATGTGGCTACAATGGCAGCTATTTGTCACTTTGTTAATGTTAATATTTATAATACATACATCACAATACATGGTCTACATACAAACCGATAATAATGAAAAGTTTTTGATTATTACACATTTGATCTGTAACTTTTTCTCATAAAAATGTCTAAAATGGAAAAGTTATATACAGTATGTTATTGAACTTACATGTACAGGTGCTGAAGTATTTGAAAAATCACAATTTAAGTTTTACTATTACCTTATATATATATATATATACTGTACATATTTTTGTTTCTATAAATGTAGTTATATGCTTATAGTTATATATTGTATATGCATGATTCACATGTTACTTATGCACAGTTCTATATTTGTATTTTTTGTGTAGCTAAATGCAATTACGTTTATACACTGTTTATACACACTATGTAATCAAATGTTTAAAGTTGTGTTTGCATGGAGATACATGTCTTATATAGTTCATGTAATTTATTATGTAGTCAAATATGTTGTTTATAGTGATGTTTGTATGTACAACTTTGTAGATATATGTGTCTGCTTTGGTTATATATTATTTTGTTAAATTGTCGTTTATGGTTGTGTTGTTTATATGGCTGCATAAGTTGTACACACACGTTTGCGCTTCTATCAGAGTGAGGACCCTCATAGACATAATACATTCTCTAGCCCCTTACCCTAACCTTAACCATCACAACTAAATCCCTAACCCTAACCGAACCCCAATTCTAACCCTAACCCTAAAACCAAGTCTTAACCCTGAAAAAGCCCTTTTAAAGGGTGAAAAAAAGCGAGGACCGGCCAAAATGTCCTCACTTTGTAGGGTTTATACGATTTTTGGTCCTCACTCTGCAGCAAGTACAAGAACACACACACCCTGACTTAATTTACTCTTGTTTTTGTTGTATGTGTAGTTTTAATTTTGAGTTTGACTTCACCAGACATTATTCTCTCAGTCAGATAAAAACATGATTCTTTTTAATTACATTTTTTTCGGCCCTATTTTTAAAAATTTATATCACTGATCACAAATTTAAAAAAATACAGTTTAATAAATAACCCACAGTAAACTTCCGGTCTTAACAAGATAGATTTTAAGATTTTACATTAATTTCCAATTGATGCCAACAGGTGAATTAGTGTGAGAAAAAAAGCACAAGGGACCTGAGGTGTGCAGTGGCTCAATCAGTTATTGTTTAGAAATAAAACAGAAGCTCTTTTAAAAATCAGCTGAGTTTCTGAGTAAAGTTTGTGTTGTGTGACATTAAGCTGCTATCATGAGTTATCGATCATTAACCACATCTAGTATGTTGAAAAAATGTGGGCGTCTACTTCCCATGGGCTGGAAAGTTGTACAAGTGTGGATGCCAGGAGAACACATGGCCGTCGTTCTCTCACAGCAAGGAGGTCACTGGTTTGGATCCTGATTCAAATGAATTTGAGTGAGTGAATGCCAGATGTGCCAAAACAGCAACAACGATGTGTCCTCACAACCATGATGACCACACTCAGGTGAGGTTAGAGTGTCAGCACTGATTGAACATGTCAACATGACGTTACAACACTGACATTAAAATCAGGCACACAGCGACAGAAAGGTTCAGTAGTACGGGCCAATGTTCTCGTATCTGGAGTAACTCGGCCAATCGGGGAAGATCCCATGGGAACAGGTAGGGCTTCCATATGGGTCAAAATGTATCCCATAGTCAAAGGAGTCTGTGTGGCGAGCATACGCATTCGGACAGCTCCTCTTCATAGATGACCAGACGACCCTGTAATTGTCGCCATGGTTACTGTCCCAGTACTCCGATCCGTTCACCTCGTAACAGATGGCGAACTGGACACACTGCTGCAGCTGCAGCCTCTGAGGCAGAGACACCTCAAAAGAGAAGGTGTCACTGTATGGGCTGGGATACGTCTCCTCCATGTATGTGCAGTCTACGTCCATGTGGCTCTCCCAGTTGTCGAAGGTCACCCGCAGCCTCACGTGCTTCTCAAAGGACACATTTTTGACTTTGATGGTTCCCATCACAGCCTTGTCGCTCAGCATGCAGCGCTCCAGGCACACCAAGTTCCTGTCCAGCCTCTGACGGAAGTGCACATAGTCTGAGGACGGCTGGGGGAAGTCCAGCACCAGTTTGTCCTGCTGAGATGGATCAGAGACCGACATCTTAACGTTCACAGGAATAAGGATGGGGTCACTAAACTCGGAAAAGACCTTCACCTTGGTCAGTGACAGGCCTCTCTGATCAGCAAACGTTACTTCTTTTTTAGCCTTTGCCTTCCCTTTAGAGGATAATCCCCCATCATCTGGCTTGGTCGGATCCATGTGGTGTGAGTGCTGAAACCTTATGCAGGAGCTCAGAGCAGGTTTGTATGTTTTGAGAATTGTCCTTTGGAGAAACTTGTCTTTGGGTGGGTAAAGAGGTAGAGCCATGTCTGTAGCCATGGTGGACAGGAGGGCAAACTCTGAAAGTGACACAGGAAACCAGATATTTAGAGGTTACATCAAACGCAGGTTACAATCTGTCATTTAAGGGATAGTTTGGCAAGGTGAGTTTTGATACTGTCTGAAGTATCCCTATCGTGGTTGTCACACTCCCCTGCCCTAAAGTCCATAGTCCACAGCATTCTTACATCACACCACACACTGTGAATGTTGATCTGCTGGTGAGTTCAGATGTATTATTTAACAACTTTTGAAATCCTATGTTCTGATTTATCTAAATGAAAACCAAATACGGTAGCAGTTGATGATCTACTGCTAAGCTATAGGCTAAAATCACAGCTTGTATGTGAACTATGGTGTATGAGAGTGAGTGGTTTAGAAACTTTTGTTACCCTGTGGCAGGCGTGTTTTCAGTGACAGCAAGCCTCCGGGTCTCATGCTGGGTTCAACGAAGGCTCAGCTCTGTCAGCTCTTACTATGGACTTGTACCTCATAAAACCAAACTTAAAAACCTGAACTATCCCTTTAACCACCTGGCTCTTAATGTTAGGTTTTTAATGGATCATCTTTCTTGTATTAGCCCCAAATAAACGTATCATACACACATGACATTCTTACTTTGTGTTGACTTCCTATGAGTGACTGTTAAATTGGAAATATAGTCAGCAGCATCTGTCATCTTGGTCAGGTAGCAGGGCTAGGCAATACATAATTTAATAAATTAATAATAAAATTACAATACATTTTAAGTTTCACTCAGAAGCAAAACTTGGTGCACTACATTCAAGAGCTCTGAAATAATAAGACAAAGTCAAATCATGATAAATGAAAGGCTTCTTTCAATACATGGTTGAAAATCCTTCACAGTCAATGACTGTCTGAATTCTGGAACCCATGGACATCAATAAATGCTGAGTTTAAGCTCTTGTGTTGCTTTTGCTCCATTATCCATCTGTAATGTGAAATGTTTTGCAGCATTTGTCTGAATGTGAGCAGAGAGGATTATAATCCTTTCCCCTTCAGAAGTCATCCTGCTACTTCTATCAGCAATAAACACAAGTGAGCCTGGTCCACTGGCGGCCATACATGTCCATGTTATAACACTGTCTCCGCCATGTTTGACTGGTGATCATGAGCTGTTTCGTCTTTCATCTGTTCAGAGAATCTTTTTTCCAGAACTCTGCAGGCTTTTTAGACATTTTTTCTAGCAAGTTCTACTGTAGTGTTGTAAACGCTCTGTATTTACATTCATGAAGGCGTCTCTTGATTGTAGACTTTGACAATGGCACGTCTTCTTCAAGTGTGTTCTTGACTTGTCTGGATGTCGTAAAGTGTTTTTTTTCTCACCATCAGAAGAATTCTCTGATCATCCACTTAACTTGTCGTCCAGGAATTTGGGTGTTTCTCAGCGAATAGTGAGGTGACCATGGAACTGCTTTTTAGTCAATTGTCCAATTATTTATGAGCCCCTTAAAACGGACAATTATGTGTAAAAATGGTTATAATTCCTCAATGGTTAATGCAATTTTTCTCGTTCAATCCATTACATTACAGCTACACTTTAGGAAGTCCACATTTCAATTGCATCTTGATTGTTTCATTTTAAACTTATTGTGGTGGTATACAGAGGCAAAATGACAACATTTGTGTCTTTGCTCAAATATATATAGATCTAACTGTAAAATTACAAAAAATTTGATCACCATTTCTTTGCTGATGACAAAAAGCTAAACCTCTGCTTTAACGAAATTTAACTCAAATTAGGATTTATCATGATCAGTTTTCGACACCTCCTAATTACATTTGATCTCACCTTCATCAACTTTCTTCAAATAGTAAGAAACCATGTAAAAGTCGGGATCATATTTGAACAGTCCAGTTCCAGTGTCCAAACATGTTTTTATCTAATTAAAAATAATTTAAATTGCTGGGTATGAAAGATGAGTGACAGAAAAATGGGCTGTACATAGTGCTGTGTGAAAGTGTGAGTGAATGGATTGATTTTCATCAAGACTAGAACAGCACTATGTAAGTACAAACCAGCACATCTCTGTGCAGCGTGTTTGCTATGACACATCTTTCATGTTCATTCACACACTGTCAGCACCGTCGTGTGGAGCAGCATGGGCTTAGGTGTCTTGCCCAAGGAGAGATTGGCATGTAGACTAGCAGTGCTGGGAATCAAACCCCCAACCATCGAGTTGAAAGACAACTCGCTATACCACTGAGCTAGCTTCTGAGGCTTGTAAGGTGTGTGTTTCAAGACACACAGCTGATCTACTGACCCCAAAAGCTTAAATGAAACCTGAAACCCTCTGGTAGGCTGTTCCTTCATCTAATCTTAAAACTGAAGGTTAAAGGGCCCTTTCTGTTTTGGACATTCAACTGTCAAGATTGAATGTCCAAAAGTCAAGTACTGTAGATTTGGTTGTAGCAAAACTATGCTATTGTATTGGACTACTGTCCTTCTCGCAGTATACAAGCACTAGTGGACTAAGCTAGGTGGATATATATATATTGAAAATGAGAATTTTTTGCTTCGAACTACTTGCTTCATACTTGCACCGCAAGGTCATTTTTGTGTCATTCTTGTGTGCATTCACGTCCATCCTGTCTACCAGGTAGACCAACTTCCTCACTGACTTGCCTTTACTTTTATAAAATGCTTTTTGGTCGATAAAACTTCCTGTGTTGTAGTGCTCCAGGTGTGATGAAACAGAGATGATAAGTTTGTCTTCCATTGGGAACCAATGATAGAGCTGGTCGCCGAACACAGACGTGATGTGACATGACATCGGTCAGAGAATGTCAACACTGCACTAAAACACTGTTTTCACGTCATTAGCTGTGTCCTATTGGGCAGGATCCTCTGTAGTGGAAAAGAGAAGAGATGGCCCAGTCTATCCACTTCACTGGTAATGTCACCAATCCTCCTTCTTCTTCTAATAAATTCTTAATCCAGCTGGTAAAGTCACTAGGGCTACAGCTATCGAATATTTTAGTAATTGAGTATTCTATCGAATATTCCATCGATTCATCGAGTAATCTGTTAAAACATACTTTTATCCTATTCCTCCTATTACTATCGCTTTGCTGCGTTTGCTCATTTTAGCTGTATTCACCGTTTTCGGTCCCGGCGTCTGCTATTCCGTGCCGCTAAACTGTCCAAATGTTCCCCAAAGCCCGCTCCGTCTTCTTCCGCTTTGTAAGGGACGCATAGCCTGTGACGTGAGCACGTTGTATCACACTAAAAAGAATCCGTGCGAAACGTGAGCTTTCAATTTATTTAAGCGAGGCTTCGAGGCAGAGGAAATTCCTCGATCATTTTTTGAAATCGAGTTACTCGAGGGGCCCACGGTTGGTGTAGTGGTTAGCACTCTTGCCGGTTGGAACAAGGGGCCTTCTGCAAGGAGTTTGCATGTTCTGCCCGTGGTGCGTGGGTTCTCACCGGGTACTCCGGCTTCCTCCCACAGTCCAAAAAACATGCAGATTTGGGGACTAGGTTAATTGGACACTTGAAATTGCGCATAGGTATGAATGTGAGAGTGAATGGTTGTCTGTCTCTATGTGGCCCTGTGATGGACTGGCGACCTGTCCAGGGTGTACCCTGCCTCTCGCCCGATGTTAGCTGGAGATAGGCACCAGTGCCCCCCGCGACCCCTAGTGGATAAAGCGGTAGAAAATGAGTGAGTGAGTGAATTACTCGAGTTATTCGAGATAACGTTGCATCCCTCACCAATTCTTCCCACCTCTTGAAGCCCTGAAGCTCTCTCACTAACCCTATCTTGGCCAAAACGAACGTAAGCAAATCAAAATATTCATATTTATACTTTTTTTTCACCATAGCTGTAGTTTAGAGTACATTTCAAAACAAACTCATTCCATCTGCCATCTTGCTTGTGTGGAAACAATCACTTATCCTTTGCTGCCAACCGAACATTGGCCACATACGTCGGTCAAAAGAGTTGACAAAGACGGTTTGAAGTGGGACAGCCTACATGGCTGCACTGTGACGCATTTTGACAGCACCCGGTCGGCAAATCCACGCTCCAGAGGATCCAGCCCCTTCAATAGGACACACCACTTGTGAATGCGAAGTGAATGGATGCGAGAATGCGCCACGCCATTCATTAGCATCTACTTGCGCCGGTGCATCGTCTTTGCCATTATAAAACTGTGCACCGCATCTGCTGTGACCACAGCATTAGATCACGCCAGACCAAAACAATTTTAGCCGGCAGCACACTGAGCAACATTCCCTGTCTTTCATTCCTTTACATAAAATGAAGATTCCTTAATTGGACAGAGCATAAATTCAATCTTGCCATCAGTCCAAAACTGCAACATTGTCACATTCTTCTTGCTGTTTCGTCTTCTGTGTATCGGCTTCCTTCTTTATTTCTTCTTTATTTCCTAAACTTTATTTTAGGAAATAAAATAAAGTTTCCTTAACTTTATTCCTTCTTTATTTCCTAAACTGGCTTAGACTCTCCAGTTTAGGTCCAGTTGAATTTGAACTGCAGGTCAAGGACTTCAAACAGTGATGAACTTTGAAGCATTACCTCTGTACAGTTTTGGTAGGATTAACATTTTTAATTACTACATATGTTAATGTGTATTTATAGTTTTGGTCAGACTAACACAATAATTTGACATTTTTCAAATGTCATGTATACATGCGATCTTACGTCAATTTAAAAAGAAAGTATTTCTGTATTCATACTTTGTTTATACAGATTTTATTTTTTATTTTCTTCGCGTTGGTAAATAATTGTTCTTTATAAACCCTGTGGGCTTGACAGCATGATTACAGTTTAAACCGTCTCTGCTTCCAATCACTATTTCTACTTTTCTGTACATACTTTACATTCACACATTCACGTCGTACAACTTTACAGTAATATCACTTAATAAACATACTTATTTCATATAAAGAAATGTAGTTTATCTGCTGTTTTCTTAATCTTACTCCTTTTTTTTTTTTTTTACTGACTTTTGTTTTAATTCTAATGCAGCAAATCTAATGCACCCAATTTCCCTGGGGGGATTAATAATAACAATATAGAATAATTTTAATTTTCTTAATTTTAATGTTTAACAAATGAATAAATAAATAATTTTAAAAGAGAGAGACAAGATTAATTTAACTTTATATAGAATCATTTGCATACAGATTAAATAAATTATAATTAGTTCACTTATACAAGTTGTAAACATTGCATACATTCATTTTTTTTCTCCTGCCACAATTATCCTGACCAAAATAGCTGCAATTTATGATATGATTGCAACGACTGAAAAAAAAATGTTTAAATATAACTTCCTGAATTTGAACAGACCTACAATGGAAAAATAATCGGTTTAATAAGATTACAAGTAAGTCACGGTGAAAGATGCAGCACCCCATTGTCGCATATACATAAAATACTTGTCAGATAATAAAATTCACCACGCTTAACTTCGTGTGCGTGAGATAATATCATATTCTGTCCCATCACTACTTATCAGACAGACTGCTGTCTTGTACCAAAATGAAAAAGATGACTGCACCCACGTCCGTGGGGTCGCGGACAGGTGCTGCTGCCCTCACCTGTGCTACTCGCGAGACACAACACGCGTCCCACGCGTCCTGCAGCGTAACTGGCCGCCCACAGGTTTCACACAATCACAGAGGTTGTTTTCCTTTGTTTGTTTGTTTGTTTTCTTACCCGACACAGGCTGTCTTCTCCAGCATGGAAGGTGTCC
Source organism: Brachirus orientalis (assembly GCA_016785285.1). NCBI lineage: Eukaryota > Metazoa > Chordata > Actinopteri > Pleuronectiformes > Soleidae > Brachirus > Brachirus orientalis. The sequence goes on from JAFBJR010000234.1 coordinate 1,416,244, forward strand.
TTCTCCTCGTCTGGTGAAACTCCTCTCCCCAGTCTGCTCTTCAGAGCGTCTGTCTCGGGTCAGACCCCACTCAGGGTTCACGTGAACACCTGCGAAGAGCCAATCAGAGACGCCGCTGAGGGAGTGATCGTCAGGTCGGCAGGGTCAGGCAGCCCCCGCCCTACTGCTGCTTTCTTCCATATATCCTCTATATACCTTTACTTACTTACATTTATTTACCGTATCCTGTTTTTCTTTTTTAGATATTCACTTTAAATATCAATATGAACTTGTATTTTTTTTTTGTTGTAATAAGATGTATTGTTTTTTTATTTCTATTTTACTGGACTATGACGCTGTAATAAAGCCTGCACTGAACACTGTTATTACTGTTATTAATTAAAAAAAAAAAATGATAGTAATCAAATGAGGGACAGTCAATACATTGTAAAATCTGGGGGGAAAACATTTTTAATCACCTTATATCATTCGATATCAATATATATCACAATATAAATCAAGTCAATAGTTCTGTAAGGCTTAATGATGTGAATTATAAATAATATCTGCATATTTTAGGCTATAGTCTCTTGACTCATGAAATAGCTTCTCAAAGGAGAGTGACATCACACCTTAAGTCCACTCTAAATATCTACTGTTTATGATCTGTATTACATTGTATTTCATTACAGATACTACCCAGTTTATTTCTGTGGCTTTTTTCATTTTAAATGAAGTATATTGTTTTAGAAACTATGAAATTGCCTATAACTGTGGCGAGATTCTGCCTTAACACCAATAATTAAGTGTTACTGCATGAATTTTTTTTTTTTTTTTTTTAAATATAATTTTGTATCTCATGAAGTCATGATGATTATTATCAATGTAGCAGCCTTAAAAACCAGGGAGAGTCATCATTGAAACCTCATCACAGTATCACCATATCCCAAATCTTGCCACAATGTCACAAAATTGACATAATATCAATATATTGCCTAGCTCTCCACTTAATAATTTAAATAAAATTATAGGAGTTATTCGAAAATAAGTCTATACAAGTGTAAAAACAAACAAACGCTGGTCAAACACGAGGCTAATGTAGCAACATGAGAGTGAGCTGTGTGATACTAATCAAACTTCACACCAGTCACACCTTGTATTACTCCACATCTGGTTCTTCATGTTCCTCCGCTGAGCACTGCTGGTAATGACCACACCATAATCTGGATGACTATGTAAATATTTGCTCTGGGACAGACTATGAAGCTCATGAGGAGAAAGGTTAGGTCTTTCATAAGGACTGTGACTGTGTCCCTGACTCTGAGTCTGTGACCTAAAAACACACTCAAACTCGGTGGCTACAGGCCAAAAGAGGCTGTTGACCCTGTACACCCTGAATGTTGAGATGACTCCTGCCAGCCAGCATGTCCACATGGGCCCCACAACAGTTATATCCAGGCTGACAATATGGGTCTTAGTCCTCAGGTAGCCTGGAAAGGGTACTAAGTGGTCAACCATGGACAAAACCCACTTACTGTAGAAGCTATACTGTCAGCCCAAATATAACCCTGAGGTCCAAGAACTGTAGACCAATTACATGCTCTGTAAAGTGTCAGGTGACAGCACTCAGCCAATCACAGTGGTCAGGGAGCGAGACACACTCCAGAGAGACCAACAGATAAGACAGCACAGAGATTTAAAACCAATCAAGAGCATAGACCTTTTGTGACGGAAACATGAACTTTAAGTACATTTTGTTCATTTAATTTAACCATTTTATTTACTAAAAATTAAGAACTTTAAGAGTTAATTTATATTTTTTGTATATATTTTTAATTTTTCTTTCTAATTTTTCTTTTTTTAAAAAATGCATGTTTATTGCATGTTTATTGCAATATATGTTTAGTGCACTTAATAACATGACACCTTCATGGGATAAACTGGCGTCTTACATGATGCATCTCCCATGCATGGTCCTACAAATATTTCACAGTAAAGGCAATAAAATACAGAAAAGACATTTTTATTTTCATCCTAAAAACACTGGTGTGCAACTTCTAAAATCGACAAATGTCCCTTATGTTCAAACCATTTTCAAATAAGTTCACATAATGCTGATTCTATGTTTCTCAGTATAGCAGTTTGCCAGGCAACACAAACACTATTTGTTTCCAGTTTTCTTCTTCTGATCATTTCTGGCTGATTGTACACTGAGGTGCAATGCTGCTCTCCACAGTTCAAAGTTCTTCGTCATTGTTCAAAGTTCTTCATCATTGTTCAAATGTCTCCATCTCTGTTCAAAGTTCTTCATCATTGTTCAAAGTCCATCATAGTTCAAAGTTTTTCATCATTGTTCAAAGTTCTTCATCCTTATTCAAAGTTCTTCATCACAGTTCAAAGTTCTCCATCTCTGTTCAAAGTTCTTCATCATTGTTCAGTTCTTCATCATTGTTCAAAGTTTTCATCATTGTTCAAAGTTCTTCATCCTTATTCAAAGTTCTTCATCACAGTTCAAAGTTCTCCATCTCTGTTCAAAGTTCTTCATCATTGTTCAGTTCTTCATCATTGTTCAAAGTTCTTCATCAAAGTTCAAAGTTCTCCATCTCTGTTCAAAGTTCTTCATCATTGTTCAGTTCTTCATCACAGTTCAAAGTTCTTCATCATTGTTCAAAGTTCTTCATCATTGTTCAAAGTTCTTCATCATTGTTCAGTTCTTCATCATTGTTCAAAGTTCTTCATCAGTTCAAAGTTCTTCATCATTGTTCAAAGTTCTTCATCATTGTTCAAAGTTCTTCATCACAGTTCAAAGTTCTTCATCATTGTTCAGTTCTTCATCATTGTTCAAAGTTCTTCATCAGTTCAAAGTTCTTCATCTCTGTTCAAAGTTCTTCATCACAGTTTAAAGTTCTCCATCTTTGTTCAAAGTTCTTCATCATTGTTCAAAGTTCTTCATCACAGTTCAAAGTTCTCCATCTCTGTTCAAAGTTCTTCATCATTGTTCAGTTCTTCATCATTGTTCAAAGTTCTTCATCAGTTCAAAGTTCTTCATCACAGTTCAAAGTTCTTCTCATTGTTCAAAGTTCTTCATCTCTGTTCAAAGTTCTTCATCACAGTTTAAAGTTCTCCATCTTTCAAAGTTCTCCATCTTTCAAAGTTCTTCATCATTGTTCAAAGTTCTTCATCACAGTTCAAAGTTCTCCATCTCTGTTCAAAGTTCTTCATCATTGTTCAGTTCTTCATCATTGTTCAAAGTTCTTCATCATTGTTCAAAGTTCTTCATCAGTTCAAAGTTCTTTATCATTGTTCAAAGTTCTTCATCATTGTTCAAAGTTCTCCATCTCTGTTCAAAGTTCTTCATCATTGTTCAGTTCTTCATCATTGTTTTCAAAGTTCTTCATCATTGTTCAGTTCTTCATCATTGTTCAAAGTTCTTCATCAGTTCAAAGTTCTTCATCACAGTTCAAAGTTCTTCTCATTGTTCAAAGTTCTTCATCATTGTTCAAAGTTCTTCTCATTGTTCAAAGTTCTTCATCATTGTTCAAAGTTCTTCATCATTGTTCAAATGTCTCCATCTCTGTTCAAAGTTCATCATTGTTCAGTTCTTCATCATTGTTCAAAGTTCTTTATCACAGTTCAAAGTTTTTCATCAGTGTTCAAAGTTCTTCATCACAGTTCAAAGTTCTCCATCTCTGTTCAAAGTTCTTCATCATTGTTCAGTTCTTCATCATTGTTCAAAGTTCTTCATCAGTTCAAAGTTCTTCATCACAGTTCAAAGTTCTTCATCATTGTTCAAAGTTCTTCATCTCTGTTAAAAGTTCTTCGTTATTGTTCAAAGTTCTTCATCACAGTTCAAAGTTCTTCATCACAATTCAAAGTTCTCCATCTCTGTTCAAAGTTCTTCATCATTGTTCAGTTCTTCATCATTGTTCAAAGTTCTTCATCAGTTCAAAGTTCTTCATCACAGTTCAAAGTTCTTCTCATTGTTCAAAGTTCTTCATCATTGTTCAAAGTTCTTCATCCTTGTTCAAGGTTCTTCATTGCAGTTCAAAGTTCTTCATCATTGTTCAAAGTTCTTCATCACAGTTCAAAGTTCTTCATCAGTTCAAAGTTCTTCATCACAGTTCAGAGTTCTTCATCATTGTTCAAAGTTCTACATCACAGTTCAAAGTTCTTCATCATTGTTCAAAGTTCTCTGTCAGAACTTTGCTGCTTTTTCACAATGCAGTTTGTCACCACTCAGTTTGGTATCAGGCACGTTGTTCCATTACTGTAGTGCCTCCTCAATGTGGGCAGGGTTGTCATAGCAACTGCGGGATGATGTCTTCAGTCTTTTTTAATTGATCTACAGTTCAGCATTGTTCACTTTGATTCTTGTGTCGGACGTCGCACTCATGACTCTTCCAGTGACAACGCTCTCTGACCAATCAGTGGCCGGCAGTCTGTCCACGTCACATTTTAGTATCGGCTCAGCTCGATTAGAAAAAAAGGATCAGGTACTATCACTAATGGAAAAGCAAAAACCAAAACAAACAAAAAAACCCAGTACATTGGAGCTGTGCCGCTCCAAGGCCTGCTGGAACAGTATGGTGGAAAAGTATCACATCACATCACAGTTCCCAGATCCCAATCACAGTTCAAAGTTCTCCACCCAACTGCCTTCTCATCTCTTCAGTCTGCTATTGTTGGATAAAAAGGGGCCCTCTGACAGAAACACTGGCCTCTCTGAAAAAAGTGGTCTAGATCCACCTCTGAAGGGATATACAGAACAGTGTGAGTCACCCTCTAGTGGTGTAATTAAAACACTGCACTACACATAACCATGTGAATTATGTACCCCTGATATTATATCCTGATGACATGTTTTTTATCTAAATGAACGGGTTTGTCTGTAAATTAAAAAAAAACATTGACTGCTCTGACAACTCTAATACTGTGCATTAAAAGCCTCTAAATTCTGGATGTTTTTTCAGTATATTAGCTTTGTCTCTAACTGCTCAATGCTAATTCAAGGCTTTATTGTTTTAACAAATGCCAGAACTCTCAGCTGAACCTCTTAAATCCAACAAAACAGGCTCCCCAGAGTTGTTTCATGGAAAAAAGGCTCCTGACAGCTTAATCTTAGGGAGTATTGTAGAACTGAGTATTCAGATGCATCATGAGGCCTTTGTAATGCAAACAGGTTGAGTTAAAAGATTAGTCGCCTGCATATTCATTAAGAGGTCAAGGAAACAAAAGACAGGAATAAGGGCAGTATAATATTTAAATTGTGTACTTTGGTGAACAGGAATGGAAGAGATTAAAGAGGAAGATACAAAGCTCACTTAAACATATAGTGCAATATTTCAAATTAAGCCACTGGAATTTGGCTCATCTCTGGCAGCAGTGAAGAACTTTGAGTTTTGTTTGGAAGCCTTGAATGGCAGTGAGGAGGGAAATGGGGGAGGGTGGGATTGAGGAGATGAGAGGAGCTGGGATTAGAATCCAGAAGGACTAAGGTACAGAGAAAAGACGGATGAGAATGAGAATAAAGAGCAACTTCGAGCTGTCTTGAAGAACTATGATTTTGGACTTCAAAGTGTGATCGGGAACTTCGATCTATGGAGGGCAGCATTGCACCTTCTAGTGTTCAGCCTACTGGAAATTATTATTATTATTAGAAGAAGAAGAAGTTATCTGTTCTTTCTCAGCTAAGGACCTCCATAGATTTAAACATATAAAATGATCCTCCATAAGGAGCCCAAGTTAAAAACTTGTTTCTTTATTGTCTAATCACTCTTTTTAAATGTCTTTTAAAGTCGCCAAAAAATCTTCTAAAAAATGCCCCCCCCCCGACTGTCTGTAATCCATACCTGACTGCAGTTCCTGTAGTACACACACCCACACACACGTATACCAACACACATCCATAAACTCCAGCTTCACCCTCATGTGAAATATGCTCGACTCAAACGAGGCCGTACCATCATCATCATGCCAGGTTATCAAGCAGGACTTTGACAGATGGTGAGTCCTGACAGGATTGTAAAAACAAAAAATGTTATGTACTGTATATATAGCAACAATTCATTTTTCTCTGACTGTATACAGTGTATTTGTATAGCTTTGTGCCTGAAAGTGTTTGGGTTCCAGTTAAGTGGCACATCATTTCATTACATCCCTTCAGTCATCACTTGCTGAGTACTTTTTATTCATATTAACCTTCTTCTAAAAGTACCTGTGGGGAGATCATTAATGTGGAATACTTTCCCACAACTTAAAGTAAATCCACACTTACAATAAATGCCCTCACACTAACATGAATGTCTTGAGGAGAAAATAGCCCAGAAGGCTTAAAATAGGCTTTTACATGAGTGACCTGCTGCAGAGGAATGGGACATTCCAGGCTGTTAGTTCATGTTACATGCATGCACACAGCGACAAATATTTGGTGCACATCCATGGTCACTGGTGATTAGTGTTCCTGGAGCAGCCGAATAGATTACTTGCTTGTTTTCCCTTCATTTTCTCCTTCACCAAACACAGATGAAAACAAGTGTGGAGATTTGAGTTGAAATACACTCAGATCAGGCTGCACTGAATAAACCAGGCGTGACAAACTCAATCACAGACTGAGCGAAATTCAGAACTGTGTCCAAGATCAGGGCCAGATGAGGTCTAACAACATAAAATTCAGAACAACGCAGGTTTATAGTGTAGATTAAATAAAGAAACAAATGAGAAATCAAAATTGAAATAAATAATGTGTCATGTAAATATATATTACCGATTGTGTGGAGTTTCAGTGCATGTTTCATCTGTTTTTTACAAAGTCATTTAAATACTCAGTAACGTCAATTTGCATATCTTCAAAGCAACAATCACGATATTAGAGCAGTGGTTCTCAAACTTTTAATACTAATTACCATCTGAGGAAATACTGAGCTCTCAAAGTAATGCCATTACCACCAACGTTAAAACACAGTGGTGTAAATAGGCCGAGCAAAGTCAGCACAGATTTATTCAGATAAAGGCAGATTTATTCCTGATAAAATCACTTGCTCTGTCATCATCCTCCTCTTCCTCACATATACTTCACACTCTGGTGTTTCATTTTCTACTCGAAGCCATTCCTCAGCTCGGCTCCGATCACATACCCTGGTATATAGAGTAGAACAGTATAAGTACCATCAGAGGAAGCTTACCTACCGCTAGTGGTACACATACCGCAGTCGAAGAAATGTGTGTCAATGGCGGAGCAGAAAAGACATAGAATATTGACACATGTGGCCAAAACAGAAAGATTGTCCTCATGTCGAACAGGAGCAGCAACTTGTCTCCACATTTACATTATTTCATTTTAAATGAGAGGGATCCAGCCAAAACCAACAAAACTGCAAAGAAAGTGCTGGTCAGAGGCAGGAAGTACGAAATAACAATGAAAAACCAGCACACTCTGACATGATTTTATTTAGATATATTCTTGTGTGGAAAAACATTCAGTTTCGCCTGCCGTGGCTTATTCAAATTCATTCAGCTCAGCACATACAGGACATAAACAACGTGCAGTAATCGAGTCATAGAGTCATAAATCATCATCATGGCACCCCTTTATTTTGATAAAGTCCATTGTTGACTAGTAATTTGTTTACTAACAGAGCGCCAACAATGGGCTATCAAAATAAAATGTTACTGTTACCAGAATAATTACCTCACATTGTCTGAGACTAAACGGTCATGTATCTATTTATTTAAGTGCAATAATGTACTCCTTTAAGTACAATAAATTGGAGTCATGCTAAGGACAATAAACAAAAAGTAATTGGCTGTTCGTCCAAATCAGTTGTGAACTAAATATACACAAAAGAGCGGGAAGTGTTCATACATCACAATCAAGATATCACAAAAAGGACTAAAATACTGGGTTTTGTTCAGCCCATATGGTTTCTTAATAGATATTTAATCAGGTTCTCTCGCCAAGCATTTGGCAGCTTTTTCTAAATTAAATTTTTATTGATTTTCAAACTGCACAAAGACAAAAAAAAACAGTAACAAAAACAAACAAAGTGAACAATAAAAATGAGAATGAAGAGAATTAATGGCAGCACCTGGATCAGGACTCACAGCCATGCATGCCATAATATGGATTGCAAAAATAGTATCATACATGTTTTCATCAAGAATAGGTTTCACAAAGACAGAAGGCAGTCCTAATTCCATTCAATCTAGTTTTTAGTCAGATTCACTCTACAAGTGAATCCACCCCTAAATCTGAAATTTCACCATTTGCACAGGGATGGATTATGAGGGGCCAATTAACTTCTTCTTTTTCCTTCTTTTTCTTTTTCTTTTAGCTTTTTTCAGCTTTTTCCTTTAGGGGTTGCCAAAGCTATTCACCTGCCCCCATCTGTCCCCTCCTCTTGCTACAAATTACAATATCATCTGCAAACAACATAGTCCATAGAGACATAATCCCATAACCATAGTTATTTCATTGAGGGGCCCTTTTCAGATGTAAATAGTGGTATATGATTGAAGACACTGTATATCATATAACCAATGTAATGTGGCTTCAGAGCCCATTAAAATATCAGGATGAATAATATAGTAGAGAAAATAATATAGTAGAGCAGAGGCATGGGTTTCTGGGGCCCCTGAGCCCTTAGGGCCGTGGGTCTGGGCCTAATAGGCCTATTCAGTAATCCATTCTTGTTGTTGCCAATTCTTTTTAGAAAACATGTATAATTTCCTATCTAGTCAGCAGAGAAGCTTTCCATTATACAAACCGATACTTCTCTGTAACTGTCTTTAATCCACTGAATTAAAATTGCAGCATATCAGGATTTCTAATAGCAGCCTTATGCTCAGCAAATCTTCCATTTGTTTCCATTCCAATCCAATCCAATCCAATCCAATCCAATCCAATCCAATCCAATCCAATCCAATCCAATCCAACTTTATTTATAAAGCACTTTAAAACAACACAGTGAGGACAAATACAAAAGTAAAGCAATTAAAGACAGTAAAACAACAAAACAGTAAAAGTAAACATCTCAAATTGAGTTAAAAGCCAAAGACAAAAAAAATGCACTTTAAGATAGGACTTGAAAGCAGAAAGTGAGTCGTCCTGCCTGATGTGCAAAGGCAGATAATTCCACAGTCTTGGGGCAGCAACAGATCATGCACATTCACCTCTGAGCTTCCTCTTTGTCTTAGGGACAAATAAAAGTGTCTGTAGTCGAGCAGGTGACGTCTGGTTGAGTCCAGCATCGAGTGCATTGCAGTCATCTAAGAGGGTTGTAATAAAAGCATGGATTATAATCTCAAAATGATGCGGAGAAAGAAATGGTTTAGCTTTGGCAAGTTGGTCGGGATTTTGTTGAAATTCGTTCTTTTTACACACCGAAAATAATAAGAATTCAGTAAATCAGACTTAATTTGTGTTTCAGTGTCAGAGAGGTGGACGTGCAGACTGCGGACTATAAAGATCTGATGGATGCCTGCCACACCTGTGTGAAAACCCTTTCTGAGGAATCATAACCCATGAAATGAAGTACATCTATAAACGGTAAGTTCACATGAATGATTTCACATATTATTGGTTGTTCCCCTCGTATTTATACAGTAAAAGTCTATAAAACATGAGTGATTTGTCCTTGGACAGGTAGTCTGTGAAATTCAGCAGCCGATTACAGATTTAATGTTGGTCACTTAAAGGAGACAATTACAGAACTCATGTGAACTCAGTGGATCAAGACTCCAATGTCTTAAGATGATTTATTTTAATGCTTGACAGACTTATCCAATGAGAACTTGAAGTTTGTGTTGCTTTGTAATCTCTCCCTGCCCCACCAAGATCCATAGAGAAAATCCGTCTTTTTACACCACTGCACACAGGGAGTTGTTCATCCACAGCCACCGCCATCAGTGAGTTCAAAGGTGTTATAATGTGAATTCTGTGTTTGAAATGCTGTATTCAGGTTCACACGAGCAATATACAGTTACCAAATGAGGCGGCAGTAGACCAGCAGGTCCTGTGTCCCTCTGAGCTAAAAACAAAACCAAACAAAACACACCACATTCTTCTCAATGGAATGTGGTGTGGGGGAAGTGAGCAATTTAGACAGGAGCACACACTTCAATTTCCAGTTGTCATAGACTGTAGATAAGAGAGGCTTTTGTTGAATAGCTTAAATCTATAAAACTGAGAGGGCAGCAAATAAAGAATTGAACTGAATTAAACTGTAAAACTGTAAAAAAATTCACTAAATGCTTTAGTGAATTTTTCTTTCATTATTTTAGTCCATCATAGGCTATTTTAGAGACTTAAGATTTGTGTACAAACAAAATAATAGTAACAAAAAAGAACGGTTAATAATAATAATAATAATAATAATAATAATAATAAATACTGTATATTTTTCCTTGTCTGTGAAGATTCTCAGTCATCCAGGTCATGGTATCCAAAGTGTAGTAAAAAAAGGCAACTGGACTTAGTTGAATTTCTTGAAGACGTTTCGCCTCTCATCCAAGAGGCTTCTTCAGTTCTGTTTGACTGGTGGAGAGTCTGGGACTTATAAACTCTGTCAGAGACTGACAAAATTTTTCCTTGTTTTCAATTTTGTTTTTCCAATTCTTAATTTTTTGTCATTAAAACCTCTCAACCTGCTGCATATATAGGATTCCCCTGCTGCTCTTAAATGGAATTAGGTTAGTCTCTGCCTAATCCCCACATTACCTGCTCTAAGCAGTCTAATGTCATTTGCAGTGTGAGCTGCAGCTGAACGTGGGAAAGCTACCTGTCCTCCGTGAGGACGGGAACAGGAAGGACAGACTGAGCCTGCATGGTCCCGTCAGCTGGAGGGAAGGAAACGTTTAGGACCAAAGGACAACTCAAGACCCACAACTGCAAACCGAGCAATGCTGTCTGACGAGCTTCTCCCAGTTATTAGTGTTGGTAAAAAGTAACATTACAGCACAGTAACAGTACAATAATAGTATAGTAAACAGAATTCACGATCTAAATGAAAAAAAGAAAGTGCCAGTGCCCCCCCATCCATATGAGTCAAAATGTTATATATAGTATAAATACTGCTCAAAAAAATAAAGGGAACACTTAAACAACATAAAGTCAATCACACTTCTGTGAAATCAAACTGTCCACTTAAGACGCAACACTGACTGACAATCAATTTCACATGCTGTTGTGCACATTTAACTACGTAAGGAACAAAGTATTTAATAAGAATATTTCATTCATTCAGATGTAGGATGTGTTATTTTAGTGTTCCCTTTACTTTTTTGAGCAGTTAGACTATCTTTAACATTTCCAACATTGATTTTAACTTCAAGTAAAAAGAGACATATTCAAATTAAAAATACATACCGGTACATCTATGTCATTGTTGTGACTGAATAAATTATTACCATGTACAGTGCATTAACAATGATATACAGTATATCAACAGTAACAGAGAAGGCTATAAGGCAAGGAATTACATTAGTATATGTTGGAATATCCTAATTGAATGGAATTAAAGGTGCAGTGTTTAAAATGAGGTTGTTTATTTGACAGAAATTGAACATATAACAATTATACGTAATTTCTTATAATCAATCAATCAATCAATCAATCAATCAATCAATCAATCAATCAATCAATCAATCAATCAATCGCATGATTGTAGAAATGTGTCAACCTTGAGTCATTACTCTAGAATGAGCCTTTTATATCAGGACAGCTCTTGATAGAAAAGCTCATATTTTTACAGTAGCCCACAATGGACAAACTAAACATGTTATTTGAGTTCTGATGCTAACCGAAGGCTACGAACCTACAAACACACTTCACAGGGTAGAGTGAGGTGAGGGATATTCAGCAGGAACATGCAACTTCAACAGTGTTGCCAATCCTTGCACACTGTACCTTTAAATACAGTGGGAAAACCAAACAGTATGATTCCATCGGCTCCCCCTCCAGCATTTACACTCTCCTATCAAAAAAAGTATTTCCTTTTGGCTGTGTGCAAATAAACCAACTCTGTGCACATGATGATGGGCTTTGGGGAATTATCCACCCACACTAACACTGAGAACTGAGATTTTACAGAATTTTTCCTGGGATTTTACAGATGGGTCATTTAAAATGTCCTACTTATGTTCTTTTTGGGGCTAAAACTGTCATCTCCGTGTTTCTACTCCCTTTTTCAGATGAGTTGGTATGCTGGGTCACCTTTCAGAGGTTTAAAATGTTGCATGGCCTATTTTTTCTGGGTCACCCTGGGCAGCCAATAGAACTCAGCAATTATTAAAGTGGAACTCATCCCCTAAACGCTAAATACACATGTGTGTCTAGTATTGTTGTTTGTTAATCCAGGTGCAAATCTTCACAGTTCTTCACCAGCTACTGGATTCAACCTTAACATCTCATTTCTCAGCTTCTCAATGGGCTCAACACTTACTCCTTTCAGCACAACCAAAACAATTATACATTTGAAATAAGAAAATACAAAAAGAGTAAGTGAATAAACAATTATAATAATAAATACATAATACAAAACAAATAGAAAGCAGCAAATGCAAAATTACTGAATAACATGTCAAGTAAAGAAAGTAAACATTTTGCAAATATTACAATACACAATAACTGTGATAAATAACGGATAGTTAAAGTTTTTTTTTTTATTTTGCTCCTGATTAAGAAGAAACCAGTTATTTGTGATTTTTAATTTCTTCATAGGCAACTATAGAAGTATAGAACTGCCACTGTGGAGAATAAATATCTGAATATCTAAACTGGGAATGGTTCTCATAAAAAGATTTATTTACACCTTGATAACTGATTAATGACAGCCCATTGTTTTTTGACAAAGAACTACCAATATGCACCTTAATTATTGTTTTGTAAATGCTGTATTTTTGTTTTCCTCGCCTGTTTCTTTCTTTATTTTTATATTTTAATGACTGCTTCATGAGCTCTTGAATTGCTCCTTGGGGAGAACTAGACACTTTTCAAATGACTTTGAAAAGATGTTCAGAAAATTAAGGACAGCGATCTCAATTTTCGTGTAGCAATTCTGTTCATAAATGTAACTTTTTAGAATTAAAGTAAGCAGGGATTTCATAAATAACTCCCAAGATTATTGTCCTTTTATGCTAAAAAAAAAAAAAAACATTCTATAATCACAATACTGAATCAAAAAAAAAAAAAAAACTTTTTCAAAATCTACAGTACACCCATGTATGTTTTTGTAGCCCCTCCATCACATCAGATGTTTCTTAAACGCTTTTATATCTTTAGTTTATGATGTTGAGTTGTTATTTTCTTGTGCTGCTCTTTTTTTCATTGTTATGTTGCTCAATACTTTTTAAAAAAGGAAAAGGCGGGGCGGGGGGGATGTGAGGAGAGGAGACAGGAGAGGATGCGGGGAGGATGGAGGAGCGATGGAGATGGATTGGGACCCGGATGTTGACGGGGGAGAAAGAGAGAGAGAGAGAGAGTGTGTCTATTTACGGCAAGAAAAAGCGAAGCTGGTATAAAACAGGGAGAGGCCTTTCTTCTTCACCCTGTGTGAACTGTAAACGCAAGTGAGGACAGGGATTAAGACGGAGCTGCGGGGCTGTGCGGGGGCTGCTTTCATCTGAGTCCCCGCCGTAGAGGGAGGAGAGGAGGACACGCCAGAGGAGACAAGGAGAGACACAGAGGAGAGAGGGGGAGAGGGGAGAGTGAGAGATAATATAGAGAGAGTGGAAGATGCTGTCATCCGCTGCTTAGCACTCGCAGGGATGTAGAGAGTGGTAGACGGCAGGGAAGGGGGAGGACCGCACCGCGTTGAACATGGCACTTTTCAGGGGAATATGCCTTTCGCCTCGACATAATGTGGCGGATGAATGTGAACGTTTGGCGACGCCCGGAAGCTTGAGGAGGTGCGGGTTTTGCTGACAGGCCGCTCGCTGCTCGGCTAAACCGGAGCTAGCCCCCCGCTGCTGTGGCTAACATAGCATGTTGTTGCACCTGTGAAATAGGCCTGACACACACACACATACACACGCACGCACGCACACACACATACACACGCACACAGAAAACATTAGAGATGTAGACCACAGTGCTAACATCTGTGGGACGTATGTGACGTTTAGCTTCGAGACTCAAGCACCAAATGACATTAATTTTGTCAGAAAGCGTTGAAAAACCTAAGGTATATAACGTTAACCTTATTCTCTTCGTTATGTGTCATATCATATATATATATATAATTAACGTAATACATGTAACAAGGTGCAAGTTATGCTAATAAGCTAATGTACAAAGGTAAAACTCATTAGTCATGTGTATCTTTAGAGTAGCGCTCAGTATTTAAGAGTTTAATAAATCAGCTTGGTCACTCAGTGTCATCACTTTCTCCTCTGTACTTTACCACTAGTATGTCAGCTTCTTCCTCTACTAACAGCATTTTACACGTAAACACTGATATTGAGATGAAGAATGCTCAAATACCATCCACACGTTGTAAAACATCTCTCCCTTTAACTTCATAGCAGCACTGAAATAATAGCTGGACATTTTCTTCTTTCATTTTTCTTTACGTTGGGCAAAATCTTGTATCGTGCACAATAAGAAGCTGTGTAATCGAGAAACTGCAATAAATATAATAATTATCAGCCTCCTGTCAAAGCAGTATGAGTAAGGAACTGTCTCTCAGTCAGTCAGCTCAATATGTTGGGCCCTATCGACTGGAAAAGACATTGGGGAAGGGACAGACAGGTGAGTACACACAAACTCAACCTTTCTTTTCGTGTGACAGTGGGTGTAAATGACTCTTTTACCATAAAACTGAAGATTGAAAGGTCCAGTGTGTAGAATTAGAACATTGAATACAGTATATAAAATGAATGTTTTACCACCTGAGTATCAAAGGGATCATTTAGGATTTTTGAAGTTCAATTATAGACTTTCTTTTTTGAATGAACAACTAAGGGTCTGATTCCCTGTTTATGTGTGGCAGTTAAGGTATTTGTTGATAACCAATGTACAATCGAGGATGAAATTATTAGCCCCTCCATGAAAATTTATTTTTTTTAAGTATCTCCCATGTGCTGAATGAATAAAATGTAATATTGCAATAATAAAAGTTGACAATATAATCCTGTTTTAATTACAGAATAAATACAGAATTACAGAATTAGCTGTTACTTGCCTTGGAAGTTTTTATTGACATTTGATTGTCAGACACATCTGTGGTCCTGGATGATCTTTTGAAAGATTGATTTTAACAATTTGAAATGAACAGAACTTTGGTGGCTTCTTTAAATTAATTCAAATTCCCTCCTTTTTTCTCAGAGGACAAAAGTTTATACAGCACTTTGCATCCACATTCCTTCTTAATTTGTGACTGATGATCAAAACATTCTCGTTCCATTAAAGCCTTTCTCTTAAACCAGCTGCTGTTTTATCAACCCCTGACTGCACACAAGCATACCTGCTTGTTAGAAGCTATATTATCCAGTTGTTGTCCTGCCTGCTGCATAAAGCTACATAACTACTGACTGAAACTGGTAAACCAGAAGTCTCACATAAATAATGTCAGGCGTCTACTTACGTGTTTCTGCTGAAAACAAGGTATATATGACACGTTGTCAGAGCTGACTTGTGCAAACCCCCTGTGCTGAAAACAAGGATGCTGGCCATCAATGAAAATATGGCTGCCAGCAAGGATACAAGAAGACAGATTTCAGCCACTTTACGTAAGGTTAATTTGATAAATGTCAGCCTGCTTGAGTCTACAATACCTTAGGAATATTTTTGCCTCTTTATCTTCTAAACCAGTCACTTTTCCCATCAAAGCCAATTGAGAAAATTAGCATTTCTAGCTTGCAGGGAAACAGGAGCTGCTGGTCTACTGCTGCCTCATTTGGTAAGCTTATGTCACTTAGTTAAGTCCAAACTAAGGATTTCAAACACCAAAGTCGAAAATAAGCAACTCAAATTTACAGATGAAGGCAGCAGTGGACCAACTACTCCTGTATGCCATGATGTAAAATCCTTTATTTTCTCCATGGACTTTGGTGTGGGGAGTCAGTGAGTGGGTTACATGACACAAACTACCATTTCCAGTCAGAATGGTCATCTAAAAGCGGAATAAACATTTTTTAAGGTATGTTAGACTCAAGTGGGTCTCATGCTGGTTCTTGGAGCAGGGGATAAGTATGTGTCAGTACCTCATACAACTGAACTTCAAAAATCCATAACTCTGCCTTCATCTGGTTTCATTTGGTTTCTGTTACCTTAGGATGAGCCTGGTTGCAATATGCAATCAGGTAAATATATGTATGCCGGTCCTTTGGTTGTGGCTTTAAACTTTTGTATGGACAGAAAACTGTTATTAGCAGAGAAACATTTCACATATCTGTGGTAAAACATTACATGCATGTAATACATTGCTCTTCATTGAAATTTACTTTTGTTGATTAGGAAAATAATATTGTGAATGTTGTTATAATGAGGAACAAGAAGAAGTCATTTATTCTACAAGTACTTCAATGAAAGAAATAGGGCTGGGTGATATGGGAAAAAAATCTTATCACAATACACTTTTACATCATTCGATATCGATATATAACATGATATAAATCAAATTACTATTTTTCTAAGGCTGGGTGATATCGCTCATATATAATATCTTCATAATTTCAGGCTATATCCCGATACAAGATATATGTGGCTATAAAGCGGCACACAGGTTGTTTCTCTGGACTCATTAAAATTTTTGTTTTGAGATGTTTGTGCTTCACTATACATTGTAAATAGACTCTAAAATAAAATATCTACTTTTTCTGATATTTATTACATGATTTTAAAATATACTTTTTATCTTTTATTTCAGATAATACCTGGTTGATTTCTTTGACTATTTGACATTAAATGGAGGATATTTATGTGTTATAAACAATGAATTTGGTTCTATGTGTGTTTTAATCAATATATAATAATTAATGTATTTCACTAATTTATTCAATATAATAAATAAGATCATTATCAGTACAACTAGCATTTAAAACCAGGAAAAGTCATCACAGATACCTTATCACGATATGACGGTATCCAAAGAGATCAGATCTTCTCTCATGTCATGATATAGATATAATATTCTTATATTGCCCAACCCTAGAAAGAACATCTCAGTACAGCAAAACAGCAAGCTACTAAAATGCTACTTGTGAAAACTGTTAAAAAAGTCATTGAAAATCCAACAAAGACACAGTAATAATGAACATCTAAGACATCCCCTTTACATCTGGCATTAAAATGTGTTTTCTGTGCAATCGGATGTTGCCTGACCACTTGTAAATACAGGTGTTCATACACCCAAGGACTGATTGTTATCTGCCAAACCACTTCGGGAGGCGGTCGGACGACCACATTGAACAGAGGTGTAAATGCACCCAGTCTCCAATATGTCTCCGCTCCACCTGCAGCAACAATGTGAGTGGAAATACGTTGGCAAATCCAAGCACAGCTAACGAACCCTGAAAGCGTCGGCAAAACTGCACAGGCCCCTCTGCTTTTGTTGGTTTTCTGCTAGTTGAAAATGACTTCTTCCCATGATATGAAAAACAGAGTCCATACAATCGCATGACTTCACATGTGGCTTGTTGTTGTTGATATAGCAATGCCCAGGACATGTCACTATCGTCTGCTCCTGGAAATCTTTGCAGAAGAAGATGGGAAGGCGATGTAAGGGGGATGACGTAATTGGATAGCAATCAGATCTTGATGTGGACACCAGAGATGCATGTTAATACCAATGCTGACACACTATCTGATCGCTGTCCGGTCACAAAAAGTGCTGTGATGATAAAAATTTGTACTACAACTGAACCAAAAAAAGGTGGAATCCGAATTGAGATTGAAAATGAAAAAAAAAAAAAATGTATTAACAACAGGGAAAAATAACCAAAAGAAGCCAAGAACCAAAAGTGTAGAGGCTGGCCGGCTGGCAGGTCAGAGTCCTCTGAGTCCTTTCTGGAAGGAAGAGGGGAAAAACAAGTGGATAGAAAAAACACACCACACACCAAAAGCAACATCCACAACAAGCTGAAAGCTAGATACATGAGGAGCTGTGATCGTTACCTATGTAACTGATGAGAAGCACTGGCAACTGTGGATCCTGAAGCCAGAGTTTAAGAAGCAGAAGTGTTGATGAGGAAATGTGTTGCAGGTGTGTACTCAGAGACTCCGCTCGGTTGTCCCGCCAGCCTCCTTGTAAAATCAGAACACAAAAGACAACTCCACAGGAAATAAACAAATTACCCAAATAAAAGGCAGGAAACCAGACCCCGACAAGCGCATTGTAATGTCAGGTGTAAATGGGGTCTGAGACTCACACCACCAAATGTAAGATTGAATGCTGCATCATTGGCTGCCCCTTAATGTCTTGATGTGTCTTTCAGGACTGGTCAAGCTTGGGGTCCACTGTATCACAGGTCAGAAGGTCGCGATCAAAATAGTCAACAGAGAGAAGCTGTCCGAGTCGGTCTTGATGAAGGTACAGTATGTTACTGTTGATGTAGTTGCTCTCTCCGTTGATAACATGCTAACTGTATTGAAAGTCCAATGCTTCTTGTTTAAAGGTATAATATGCAATACTTAAGCTCCTCAAGCCATTGCAGTTAAACACACCTATACCTTATTGACCAAAAGAAAATCAGTCATGTGAACTAGTGCCACCTAGCTACAAGGGCTTAGTATTTTCCTGCCAGAATGTCCATGTGGGCCCCCATAAGGGTGATATTCAGACTGGCAACATGGGTCCCAAGCAGGTTTGTCTGTAGTTTCCATGGTGTTTGCCCATTTCAAGCCCAAGCCCACTTAGTACCTTTTCCAGGTTACCTAGGTATCAAGTGGGCACTAAGTGGGAATGGGCTTGAAGAAATTTTGTAGGTCCCATATGTTTTTAGTACGAAGAGGCTCCACATGGGCTATCCATATGGGCAAACACGAGGGAGGCCAACATGGACAAACTTGCATGGGACTGATGTTATCAGCCCACAAATAACCTTTATGGGGTCCAGATGGACATGCTGGCTGGGTACATACAACCTCATAATCACAGTACAGAGGCTACAGTATCATACATATTGTAATACACACTTATGTTTCATAATGCCCATATCCTACACAGAATTTACCACATTATCTGCTTTACTAAACTTTAACAGCAAGAGCAATTGGCATGTTTGAGATATACACTGTAGCAAAGTGATGGTTATGTCACGGGACCACCATCACTGCAGTTGCTACCACATCAATTCATAAATATTTGGATTGTTATATGCACCAGCAAAGTGAACCTCACATTATTCAGCTGAATCGATATTTGAAACACAGCTCCATTAGCTCTAATGCCTATTCTAATTTATTGTGGTATAATTGTAAATATTTTAGGAATAAATTAAGGAAAACATAGCGTTTTAACACTGTGCTCAGTTGAATCAATTAAATGTTCAAAGTACAGAAGCCAAAGTATGCATCACTGCGTCTTTACACATCTTATCCAATAAACTGTTTCAAAGTATAAACTTGATTAGCCCAATCTGGATTAAAAGTGTGGAAAGATACTGGCTTCTTGCCAGGGCTGATACATATACAGTTGTAATCTGTCTAAAGACTTACCATATGTCATAAGAACCTGTATGACACAAACTGTCTCTGGAATGATCTGCTGTCTGCTTCACCTTTACCTTTAGGAAATTGAAATATATTGAATAGGCACTAGAGGGCGACTTTGCTGCAAGCTAAAAAAAAGTGTGAATAAAAATCTTCATTTGACTTATAACGACAGTTAACATTTTCTTTAACTGCGATCTCCATTCATTCGTGAGTCACTGCACCTGTGACACTGCCTAATGTTTGCAGACTCTGTTCCCCAATTGAGCAGGAAGACCAAAATAGTGTGTGTGCAGTGCTTGACAGAGCGAGTGTTTTACTTACATTTGTGTGAGTAGAATAGAGTTAAAAAAAATGGCCAGTGCAGCAGTTACTAGCTCAACACGGGCGTCTTGATTGTTGAATAAAGCAAAAGAATGACTGAACCAATACTGTGCTTCAAAAACATCACATGTTCCATTGTTCCAGTCCATTGGCAGCTCTGCCCATTAGAACGTCTACGGAGTCAGTGTCTTCTTTTTGATCACTGTGTCTTTTGTCCGTGTCCAGGTGTGCTGTGATGCACACACACATAAGAACGACTGTCTGACTGTCTTATGAGGCCCCATAAGGGTTATAGTCGGGCTGACAATATGGGTAAAAACCAGGTTTGTCCTTGTTTGTCCACATGGGAAGCCTCCATGTTACTGAAACCATATGAGACCTGGATAATTTGCCCACTTAGTACGCACTTAGTACCAGGTAACTTGGGAAGGGCACTAAAATGGACAAATTCATAACTTGAAACCCGTATTGTCAGCTCAAATATAATCCTTATGTGGCCCACATTGACATACTGGCTGGGGGGCGGAGACAGGTGTGGGAGGCAAGAGGTAGCAATGTGTGAGTGTCTTTGCTTTTTTTCACATTCTTGACACATGTTTTGAACTTCCACGATAGAAGCACGTCAGCCAAGACTCTAACTCTGTTTAACTAATATTACTCAACCGTGTGTCATGTCAGTCCCTGATGAAAACACACAGCTGAATGAGTGGTGTCACTCACTTCTAGGGCTGCAACAACTAATCGATTTTCAATTGATTACTAAATTAATTGCAACTGTTTTGATAACTGGCTAATCAGTTTGCGTTGTGTTGTTGACTTCCCAGGTTTTTCGGCTTCTTAAAAGTGAATGTCTTTTGGTTTCTCTCCTCCATAGAATGCAATAGGTTGCACATCTCATAAACCCATATTTTATTCCCAGTAGAACATAAACATATTAGATGTGGAAACAGGGATGTTTTACAGTTTCATTAAAATATTAATTAATATAAATATTGCATTTAAAATATTTAATTTAAAGGCAGCAACACATCTCAAAGTTAGAACAGGGCTAGAAAACTAAATAGCACAAATCAAAAACAACTAACAAAAGGTTATTTAACATCAGGTCAGTAACATGACTGGGTATAAAAGGAGCATTTCAGAGAGCTAGAGCCTCTCAGATGTAAAGATGGGCAGAGGATCACCAATCTGCGACAAACGTCTAAAAATATTTGGAACAATTTCAGGAAAATATTTCTCAACATAAAATGGTGAAGACGTTGAAGATCCCTCCATCTAGAGTGTATAATATCATCATAAGATTCAGAGAATCAGGAGGAATCTCTTTGCTCAAGGGAGAAGGCTGAAGGTCAAAACTGGATGCTCGTGATCTTCAGGCCCTGAGACAGCACTACATTAAAAACAGGCATGATTCACTGCATGGGCTCAGGAACACTTCCAGAAATCACTGTCAGTGAACACAGTTCACTCTGCAATCCAAAAATGGAAGTTAAAGCTGTGTCATGCAAAGAAGAAGCCATATATGAACATGATCCAGAAATTCTGCTTCTCTTCTTCTCTGGGCCTGAGGTAAAATGGAAAACTGGTCTGTGATTACATGAATCAAAATTTGAAATTCTTTTTGGCAACCATGGACACCATCAGTCTCTTTCAGGAAAGGCTTTGCATATTTCAGCAAGACATGACAATTGTAAACCACAACAGCATGGCTTCACAGGAGAAGAGTCCAGGTGCTGAACTGTCCTGCCTGCAGTCCAGACCTTTCACCAATAGCAAACCTTTGATGCATCGTGAAACAAAAAATCCAGCAACAAAGGCCCAGGACTGTTGAGCAGCTAGAATCCTGTGTCAGACAAGAATGTGGAGATGTTGCACAATGGTAAACATCACCCTGTTCCAACTTTTTTGAGATGTGTTGCTGCCATCAAATTCAAAACGAGCTAATATTTTTTCATGAAATAGTAACATGTCTCAGTTTCAACATCTGATATGTTGTTTATGTTCAGTTGAGAATAAAATATGGGTTTATGAGATTTGCATTGTTTTTATTTACATTTTATACAGTGTCATATAAAACTTTTTTTGGAATTGCGGTTGTAATAGAAAATAATCGACAGATTCATCAATGATGAAAATAATCGTTTGCTGCAGCCCTACTCTCCTAATAAATGAGTTACAGTATATCTAACTTGTGTGTTAATTTTCATCTACTGTGTCTTTGCTGCGTCTTCGCTTCAGACTCTCTTGTCAAAGCGTTTGCATTTCCTCCTCTCTTTCTTTTCTTCACATTTCTCTCTCTTCTGTCTGACCAGGTTGAGAGGGAGATTGCCATTCTGAAGCTGATTGAACATCCGCATGTGTTGAAGCTGCATGATGTTTATGAGAATAACAAATATCTGTGAGTTCTCACTGTCACTGCAGTTTGCTTGCTTTCTTTGTTTTCTCTTTGCTTTATGACAGTATCTAAAATGTAAGGCAGTGTCTTGTCTCATGTCACAATAAAGAAAAAAAAATCAATATATTGCCCAGCCCTAACACTTGCTGTCCTTGTGTATGGACAGGTACCTGGTGTTGGAGCATGTGTCAGGAGGAGAGCTCTTTGATTACCTGGTGAAGAAGGGCAGGCTGACCCCTAAAGAGGCCAGAAAGTTCTTCAGGCAGATCATCTCAGCTTTGGATTTCTGTCACAGTCATTCTATCTGGTAAGGATGTTTTGTACAAGAAGTTGTTCTGTTTCATATTTTAAAGAAATTGTTTGCTTCCTATGCCAAATTACTGAGCTGGGTGGAAAAATAAGAAACACTTTTTCCTAGCCCTCTCTTTAAAGCCGGTGTAGGCAGGATTTTTTTGGTGTGATTCATAGGTAATTCTATAATAACCTTTAAGCACAATGTTAATTAAGTGATCTGAAGCCATATCCACACAGAAACTGAATGAAACATAAATTATCTTTTCTTTGTTGTTTTGAAAAAGCTTCCTTTAAACACTGCATCGTTTCATGAACCCCACAAAACGACTTACAACGCTGTAGTACATATGCCAGGCCTGTAAGTGGCGCTGTAATGCTGCTACACCAAAAACAGAGGAAAAAGATGATTCAGACAGCAGAATGTAGTATATAATCACAGAAACAGAGACTGAATATGAACCAAGCCAGGAAAAGAAAGGGAGATACAGAAAGAAAAAAGTTATCATAAAGCAAACAGACCAAATAACAGCGTTGCCAAATTGACAACTTTATCGCTATATTTAGCAACCTTTTCAGCCCTAACTACTTTCCGAGAAGTAAATGTCCAGTTCTTCTGCACGTGTGAGCTTCATTTAGCTGTATTCACTGCAAGCGGAGAGTCAGTCTGACTGTGGATACACAGAGAGAGAGAGGCGTTGTGACCACACAGACAACACAGAGTCACAGACAAGAACAAGCCATGGATATGCAGAGCAGCTGACCATTTATGAAACTATCACTAATCTGTATTGTTCATTCAAGTAAGAATAGTGTGTGAAAATAGTTTGTGTTCCACCCCTTATTTTACGATTAAGTTAAGGGTTATTTTTTCTTCACTCCAGAGGCCGCAGTCGCTGAGGACAGGAGGTGTTCTAGTGATATCTAGCATCTTTTCAGGCTGGTTTTAGTTTATTTTTATTGACAGTAGTTGGTAACACTGTCATACAATCTTCAAACACAAGAGTATGATGACAACAATGATAGCAAAGATAGGCACAGTGACTGCAGCGCAAGGGTAGAAGTGGGACTATGACATCATTGTTTTCCCAAACTAGTGTTTTGATTGTCTACACAAAATGCAAGGACAGTGTTTTGAGAGTTTCCCTCTTTGGACCTGTTCAAAAACACCTCTCAAAACACAGTTTCCATGTGGAAGAAACACCACTATGATAAAAAAAACCTATGCATATTTACCCACACTTATTTCTGTGTGGACAGCCCCAGGGAACTTTACTTCTGTTCCTCCTTTTGAGCTCTACAGTATATCTGGGTTGGGGAAAATCTTGACCAATCACAGAGCAGTTCAGAAAAAGAGGCTCATATTGGCTGTTCTGTTAAGCAACTGCATGTAGAGTATATGTCTCTTTGGGCAAAAGGTCACTATTTTAGCACTAACAACAACTGCCCTAGCTGCAAAGCAATCTAAAAAACAATAAACTCAGTAAAAGATTTCATTATTGACAGAGCCTTTCCGAGGTGGAGAGATTTCCAACTGGGGGAACTGTGAGCCCAAAATAAGACTCAACATTGATTCTAGAGATCCTACCTACTGCAGCCCTACACATGAAAATGAGTCCAGGAGAATTTCCTGAGGTCTAGGGCTGCAACGATTCCTTGATTAACTCGAGTAACTCGATTAACTCGATTACAAAAAATTATCGAGGAATTTCCTCTGCCTCGAAGCCTCGTTTAATTAAATTTAAAGCTCACATTTCGCACGGATTCTTTTTAGTGTGATACAACGTGCTTACGTCACAGGCTATGTGTCCCCTACAAAGCGGAAGAAGACGGAAGTGGGCTTTGGGTAACGTGTGTGGCAGATGCTGGGACCGAAACAGTGAATACAGCGAAAATGAGCAAACGCAGCAAAGTGAATGTAATAGGAGGAATAGGATAAAAGTGTTTTATCCGATTACTCAACGAATCAGAGGAATATTTGATAGAATACTTGATTACCAAAATATTCGATAGCTGCAGCCCTACTTATTGGCTTTATTATTTATTTATCTTATTGGCCTACTTAAGTCTTTTATCTGCATGGAACTGGCATTTTGGGAGCACTGAATCGTTGTTTTTGTAAAATGGGTCCTTGAGTGGGAAAATCTCAAAACACATACGTTTTTATGTTGACATCCAATCTGCTACTTTGTTAAAAGGAAGATTTCATATTCCCACCTTTCTGTTTGTTTGTTTGGTCTTTTATTTTCTTTCCCTAGTTGTCTTGGTTTTTTTCATTCTGGCTCTCTTTCTGTTATTGTATTCTAATAAAGCTTTATTAAAACAAAAGGTGTTTACAAATTGTGCATGCTTCATGCATAGGCTTAATGTCTCCTCTGTTTTTGGTGCATTTCTTTTACAGTATTACAGTGCCATGTACAGGCCTGGCATAGTATGTATTACTACAGCGGTTCTTGTCATTTGGGGGGTTTCGTGTAGATGAAGACATCTCTTGAAACAATGCCACGTTTATGGAAAACCTTTTAAAGAGCATCGTTTCTGTGTGGAAAGAGCTGTAAATAATATAGGAACTTAAGACTAATATTGTTCCTCTAGGTATAGCTACTGGAGAAGACAGTTTACAGACACTCAGAGTTCTAACTTTTCTAATTCAGTCAGAGTTCTAACTTTTTCTTTTACTAGTGAAAGTCTTGTAATTCTGAAAGACCACTCTTTAAACTCCATACAGTTGCACTTCATCATCCTTCTTTTCTGTCATGAAGTCACAGAGACCTGAAACCCGAGAACTTGCTCCTGGATGAAAAGAATAACATCCGAATTGCTGACTTTGGCATGGCCTCCCTACAGGTGGGAGACAGTCTGTTAGAGACCAGCTGTGGGTGAGTACCAACCCTGTGTGTGCTAATGAATGTCACCAAGGTCAGGGTGTCAGTAATGCCACAACATGTTGAATGCTGACTGTGGCACACTTATGGAAGAAGAAGAAGCTGAAACACAATACACTACGAGTTAACTAGCAATGCTGACTAAATTGGTGGTGTGAATTCCCGCATCCTCCATCCTGTCAGAACGACTGTTTTCCGCAGCAGGAATCAGTATCGTTTTTGTGTGTGATCCTGTGACTTGATTCAACTGTTATAAGGTTTGTGCTTGGCCCGAGGAACTGATTCTGAAAGTTAAGTTGTACAAATTAAAGGCACTTATTATTTTCATTTAATTTAATTTAGGTCATGCCTTTTTTTTGTTTATATCTGTTTTAATTTTTTTTATTTCATTTATTATTTATTATTATTTGTTTTGCTGTATATTCAATATTGTGCTTTAATTTTAAATAAAGTTTTTTTTTATTTGATTACTTAATTAATTGATGGAATAATTGGTAGAATACTCCATTAGTTAAATAATCTATAATTGTAGCTCTAATTTAATAAATAATAATATATAATTTCTCTATAGAAAAGTATTGGTGATCATCACTTTCTGTGTGTCTGTTGCATTGTATAATGTTTTGGAGAAATGTAAAACGATGCACACGGGGTGAATGCAACTCACTTAGAGCCTGTTTTTCCATCATGGTGCGGTTTGGTTTGGGTACAGTATGGTACAGTTTGGAATGGTAAAGCCCTGGGTCAGACTTGCAGTTTGACTGAGAACAATACCTTTACTTGGTAGGTGGGGTGTGGGCTGTGGCTGATGGCCACGAAGCGTCATACTGGTGCAATGAAAACGAACGTGACATAACAGACTACAACACAAGAGACAACAATGTTCCTGCTGGGTTTGCAGATGTCAAGTTTTCTGTGAGAATAGACTGTGGGTGTTGATGAAACACCAGTCACAAGGGAGTGGCGTTTTTCTGCTGCCCAGTCAGCTGACTGTCTTGGGTGGAGCCGATCTAGATCCACCCTCAACTTACCATACCACTTACTTGGGTGGCGCATTTTGGTATTATTTCTAATAGAAACACAAAAAAGTACCCACCGTACTGTTCCAAACTGAGCCGGTCCACTCAATGGAAGCATGGCTTAACAGCAAATAGTGATAAGTTTACCTTGCTAGCTTGCTAATATTAGCTAATTAGTGTAATACGTTGAATTTGACATGTAATTGATTAAATAAGATGCTATATTCCTGACTAGAGGGGACACACAACAGTGATTACTATGTGACTTCTATTGATGTCAGTTGTAAGCTTATAATACATTTCTTTCATTTCAGATCACCACATTATGCGTGTCCTGAAGTTATACGGGTAAGAGTCCTGCTCTTTCACACTGTCTTCCTCAAAGGTTGCCTTGAAATAAAATTAGTAAATGCTCATTAATTATTCAATAACAGTCTAATTCTTAGCTTTTAATCTGAAAAAAAAACCCAAAACATAAAAATTAGAAAGAATGATGATAGAAGTCTTGATGGAAAAACAGAGCTTGGAAACAGAGGACACTGTCTGTAAGAGGATTATTCATGTTTTACATTATTTGGGCCTTAGATGGACTAAGTGTTGAAGTAAAATTGATTAGTCTTTCTTCTGAAGGAGATTTCTTTTTCAGCTTTGTTTAGTAATTAAAAAGCCTTGAATCAGCTGAAATTATGTCAGTGAATAAAAACGAGTGATTGTCATTTGTGTTTCAGTGGTGAATGAATTCATGTGGAGTCTGTGTTTGACAGGGGGAGAAATACGATGGGCGTAGAGCAGATGTGTGGAGCTGTGGGGTCATCTTGTTTGCTCTGTTGGTGGTAAGCCTCTGACTCTGGTGTTGGTGTTATTCTTTTCATTACCCCACCTCTTGTCAAGCTTGTTTTGTTTCACATCTTTTAATCAGCTCTTTTACTTATTCTCTTCAAGGGTGCTCTGCCTTTTGACCACGATAATTTACGCCAGCTCCTGGAGAAGGTGAAGAGCGGAGTGTTCCACATGCCCCACTTCATTCCCCCGGACTGTCAGTCTTTGCTCAAGGGCATGATTGAGGTCAACCCTGAAAAGAGGCTCACGGTACGAGACTGTGCTCATTTGCAGGAGTTTTGGATGATAGTTAAAGTTGCTGTTAGTCAAATCTGTAAATTCAAATGTGTCCTAAATAGCTTTACATTGTGACAGATATCCCTGTCCCACACAGAGACTGTGGGTCTCTCAGTTTCTTCCTCTGCACCTGTTTGCTTTTTTTCACAAAGGATTAATGAGAAAAAAACAATAATGAAAAGTCAGACCAAGGATTTCTGTTATGAGACCTACATCTAGGGATGTAACCACTGATACAGGTATTAGTCCGATACAGTCCAGGCCGATTTGACCTGTTAAACTATGAAGCTGGTAACACATTTGTCTCGACCTACAGCCATTTCAAGCAATTTTCAGAGACATGGTTCTCCAACTATGGAATAAATAGTCCTCTCCCATGAAGATGCAACATGACAGCTAAAATGATTTGTACAGATATGTAGGATATTTGCACTGTATTGGATTTTATTTTTTATCCTTCCAATATTTGATCCAGTCATTTTGACTGGTATCATACTGATACTGAGTATCGTATCAGCTCATCCTTCCCTACAAACAGATGAAACTTATATTGAAAGCAAAACCTCTTTCATGCAATTATTGAATGTGGACAAACTTTTTAAATAGTTTGATTAACACAATCCCCTTTGTGGTTTTCCTGCCCTGAATCAACTGTGTGAAAAGTAGGGTTGCAACGAACAATTATTTTCAACTCTTGAAATGGTGTTTTCAAATGTCTTATTATTTTCTTCCCTTTTTAATGACTTCTTGGAGCAAAGAAACCAGAAAATAGTCACAAAAAAAGTTGGAAGAAGAATAAAAACACCACAGTAGTGCCCATTTGCAGTGTTAGAGCTGTTATTATTATGTATCGTTTACTTAGGTACCTCATACAAACTGGACAGCAAGTGAACAATTTTAAAGCTTGAATAAAATGAGGGAAAATTGAATTTAAATACTGCATTCTTTCCCAAGTCAGAAAATGAAAGTATAAACATTCATGGATAATAGATTTGCTAACTGCCAGAAAAACTGAATCAGACAAAGAGGAAAATCTGCGTGTTCACCCGTGATTTGTGTTCCCACTAATGCCATTCAGAGCAGAAACTGAAATCAATGTGCATTTATTGAGTCATGTGACCCTGGAGTAAATAACTATAAAACACAGTCCTACTGGTGAAAACCCTGTTAAAACGGGCATTTAGCAGGTTTGTTAAGCAGTGGAAATGATGGGGTGTAGGTATTAAAGGTCACATAGAATGGTGTTTTTGAACCAAAAATCAAGATTACTGATGTCTACTTAGATAAATTAAATAATATTTATGGTCAAAAACCTCATAGACTCTTCAGATTAAACCAGTTTATTGCTGCTCTCTGCCCACCCCCCAGAACACTGAGTCTCTTGTGATTGGCCAGCTACCAGCGGACTGGCTGCTCCGCAGTGCTGTGGCCCCCTGAACCGCAGGAATGTCAGTTTGAGTGCCTGCGTGGTTTAATTTACCCTAGTGTGGAAAATACAAAATAACAATATTATGGATTATGTAAAATAAACAGTTTTAGTATAAGTTGTTCTTTATTCAAAAGTAAAGCGCACCAACCTTCGTCTGCTGCAGTTAGTAATTAGCGTAGGAACACTTGTGCTAACCCCGAGCTGAGAGACACTCACAGTTCCACACATCTTTTGCAGTGGTTCACTTGTAAACAGCGTCACATGGAGCTGAGACAAACAGAAAAGGCGAATACACACACTGCCTTCCAAATGAGGCTGCAATTAGCCGTCATTAGCTACTGCTATACAAGACAAGAAGCAGTCAAGCTCACAGAAACATTATAACTTCATTTGGAAATACTTACATTGCCTCCAGGAAATTCATTACAGATTGTCGAACTGCTCCCTCCATGAGATGAAGTTTTGAGCTGAGTCCCGCTTTGTATTGCCCAAAGTTTGTATAACTATTCACTTCAAAGTGACTGCTACAAACAACAGCATTTCAGGAAGCTTAGCAGGGATATTACTATCAAAAATGAAAGACTCTGCTCTTTTTCCTCATTAGAAGGGAGTCTATGAAGTGTCTGGTGTTTTTGACAACCAGCAACACAGCAACAATGAACTGAACCTTTCTTCTGAGACACGTTGCTCTCAACAGATACAATAGTTGTAATGGTGGAAGTGATTCAGCTTCTTCTTTTTCAGGTTGAATGTTCACACCCACGATCAGGAGTAGCTGTTGGGGGAGGGTTCAACGCACGTCAAATGTGCTAGTTGCGTAACTAAATTCGACTTTTCAAAAATACTTGCTCAAGCTCAGATAAACAGAGAAGCCCTTCTTTCTCAGAAGTGGCTGAATTGTTTATTGTGACACTTTAGTGATGTTTAGATACAGGAAGGACACAGGGACACACCAAAAACATCAGAAATTTGATTTTCCAGTGAATGTCATCTTTAATAGATCTTTTGGTTGGAGCTGAGCAAGTTGTGACCATCACTAGCAACGTTATGGTGACAGAAGTTACACAGTGGAGTTTTCAATAAAAACAGAAAGGTGTGTGGATATAACCAAAATTCAGGGGAAATTTTCCGGCTTCAGTTCAATATTCACTGTGAAATAGATTTAAAACAAGATGAAGCACCATACAATTCCATGAAAAAATTAACATCTACAACAGACCTGGGCATTACACGGCCCGTGGGCCATATGCGCAGAGATCAGCTGATTTGTCTGCTCCTTCTATCCACACAACGTGTGTGGATAGAAGATTCGCGGTGGTCGAAGTTTCGCACCGCATCCGTTAGCGTTAGTGTGTGAGTGTGTGTGATTGTAAGTGCGCAGATACGTACCACGTGGGTGGCCGCTGTTGGTGGTGTAAGATAATATACTCACTACATGACACCACAGTATAGTATAGTAGTATTCATTATTTAGAAGAGTAGTTTATTATTTTCAGTAGTTAGTAATAATTTAATAAAGTCTGCCTTGCCATTAATTTTGTTTATTATATGTTTGTATGCTGCCCAGTTTATACCAAAACAATACAATTTACTGCGCTTACAAAGACATAAAATGAATACTGAGCAGAATTTTATATAGCGGATTGGTCCTTCCCTCAACAATATTTCAAGTATCTCCTGTGGCTTCTTGCGGAAAATAATTGCCCACCCCTGATCTACACCATTCTTAAATGCAAAGAGGAAAACTTAAAGATATGAATTTCATCCAGCATGTATGTATAACATTTTCCTTAACTTATAACAAGATCAATCAAAAATAGAACAAATATCATAAAAGCTGTTTAATAAGGTTACAAATAGGGCCCTTTATAAACAGTATGACTGACTCAAAAATAATTATGTCAGTTGTCAAATTATGATTTTGATCTGAAAATAATTTAATGTTCAACATTTACAATGTAGAATATTTGGAAATGAGTTGACTCTTATGCCTGTAACATTCTGGTGAGAGGTATTTACAAGTTTTCTGTGGCCATCTGCCTCTCAACAGTCTGCACAAACTAATGGTCCCATCTGTCCTATCACTCCTTACAGCTAGAAGCCATCCAGAAGCATGCCTGGTACCAGTGAGTACTCGCTTATCTTTACGCCCTTTACTCTTTCATAAAGTAGTAAGTTAAAGGAATGTTTCATCATATTTAATCATACACATATGTGTCATCCCTCGTGTTTCATGTACATGTACCAGGGGTGGCCGTAACGAGCCGTGTCCAGAGCAGCCTCCTCCCAGGCGGGTGTGTGTAAAGCGAATCTTGTCCCTGAACGAGCTGGACCCAGATGTGTTGGACAGCATGCACTCGTTGGGCTGTTTCAGGGACCGAGTCAAGCTCACTCGAGATCTACAATGTGAAGAGTAAGAAGACATTTTAATCCAACTGTGCGTCAGAGATATTGTACACTGAGTGATTAGAATAAATGAAACACACAGAGTTTTGTTAAGGTTATGATATGCTTTAATATGAAACATGTTTTTAATACTAATTTAAATTAGTTGAGTTTCAAAATTCTCCCCCCGTGACCCTCATAAATAGGATAATGTGTAAAAATTACAAAACAAGTATCAGACCTTATGCAACAGCACTAATATGTCCATTGCATGGTACTTGAGAGATGCCACCAATAATTTATGTCAGAGTAAAGCAAATTTACACCACAATGGGAGAATTATGCCTACTGCCCCACCACTTCCTGTAGTGTATTGCAGTCATGGAACAAGATGTGGTGTTTTATGTGGACGATTACAATTAATCGATTATGTTGACTAATCGTTGCAGCCCTGTGTATTGAGAACAGAGAAGAGATATAAATTCTTCTCCTTTATGATATATGAGGCAGTTGTGGTTCAGTGGTAAAGCAAGTTGTCCTTTAACCACAAAGCTAGAGTTTCATTCCTCAGCTCTTCTACTGCATATGCCTATGTGTCTGACACTATACCAAACCCCAAATTGGTACTGGCAGCCGTGTCAGCAGCATATGAATGGCTATAAAAGTGCTATATATAAATGTGCTGAATGAAGTGTGAATGGATGGTAAATTTACAGAACTGTGGAATGCACTTTGAATGGTCATCAACACTGGAAAAGTGTTAACAACATATCAACAGACCATTCGGCAATTATACCATGTGAAACTCTTGCTCTGCGTTTAGCTGACTTCATTTGTCACAAGGTAAACAGTGTTGCCTACAAGATGGTGGACAGAAATGATGTCTACTGCTACTTGTAGTTGCAACTCAGAATTTTTGAGGTCAACCTGTCGAAGGAACGCTCCCTGAATTCAGCTTTCCAACTCTAAAACTTGTAGCAATCTCACATACCCTGAGTTAGGATTCCAGGATGGCCACTAGCGGTGGGTGACAGTCACAATAAAATCCAGGTGAATTACTCTGATCAGCTTTGAGCATATTTACTCGTGTATGCTTTGAGCATATTTACATGTGTGTTCTATGGAGAGAGAAGTATAACTGCATCTCACGGTGAGCTCTCTCATAAATACCTGTGTACAAACACACAGCTCCTTCACCCTGTGCTGTGTTCTCATCAGCGGACAATAAAAGAGGGGGCTGACGGTGTCTGCTCGTGGGGGTGGGGGGATTAAATAAGCGCATGTGTTTTGTTAATGCTTTTTATTTGCTTTGTATGTTAGGAAACTTGAGTTAATCTTTAGTTTATTCAGTTTTCAGCACAGATGCTCTAAAACTGGCAATATTAAAAAAAATCCTGATAAAAATCTAAATCTGACAATATGAAAAGATATATTGTAATCAGTTTTTGTTGATATAATTGATACAATCACATTTGACGTTTGGTACATTATCATTTTGAGTTTTGGGAAACATTGATTGTGTGTGGAACATTTGTTCAACATTTTATGGGC